>SRHC01000331.1:77888-94923 GCA_004794325.1 Pomacea maculata | reverse complement strand
GTTTTAAAAATGTTGGTCATCTTTGCTAGAGACATTAGCAATGCATATAGGGCCAGTCACTTTTTTGTTTTTGATAGTACGCATGGTGTAATAAAACTACTTAAAGATTTCTTTCTTTCTTTTATTTGCTTACCATACATACTACAAGATCATGTTTTTCTTACAATACAACTACCTCATAATAGAATGTAGCGGTTTCTCTGTATGATGGTAGTGGGGCTTGTCGGAGGTGGTATTTACTGACCTGACTTTGTCTATACTTTCACTGCATTTTATTATTACTCCTTAAAGACATTAACGATGATGTGAACTTGTTAATGTGCTTAAGGGCCAAGAAAATCATACATTTTATAATGCATATGCTTCTTTAGAGTGAGAGAGAGCACCAATAAATCTAAGGATAACACTGGTAAACTGAGGCGGTAAACATGTATGATTAAAGGTGTATATCAGAGATTTCTATCATAAAATAAGACATGTAAAAATTAGTGTACATCGTCACATGCACTACTTTGCGGCATCATTTTAAAAAATTTGTGATGTACTGCATCTCACGGCCATTGGACTTGATAGACATGATATACTCTCTTTCACGATGCCACAAGTATTCTCTCCTCCTTCTTCATTAATAGGTCACAGATCAGCCCAATAGTTCTGGAAACTTGAATTTGTTTGTGAGAATGGTGTATGCTTAGCTGTCTAATGTTTTGTGGTATTAGATTGTGAAAGAGCCGAGAGAATGGTGTGTGTGTGTTTATGTATGTGCGTTTATACATATATGGTCGTAGTGTTACAGTCTCATAGTCATTTCACAGAACCCAGCCGCAAACCGTCCAGCACAAAGAATTAATTGTCACAACGCATGTCGCTCACTCACAACTTGTTCTAAGAACAGAACCACTGACCTTAATGCACGATGACTTGGTCGCTAGGCCAGCGAGGTTAGATAAGTATTATTGTAGGTTCACATACACATGCTGATAAGGAAAACATGTATTAAACAGATAGACAAGGTAAGTAGAGTTTATGTGGAGTATAATAACAATAGAGGGATGTGCGTAAATAAATAAATGAAGTAAAGAAGCTCAAGCTGCCACAGTCCTCAAAAACCTAAAAGAAGGAGAGGCTGACTCTTTAAAAGCTCTCATGCTGTAGTTTTTTTTTTAACTGTACAGATAAAAATTCTCCAATATGGTAAACAAAAACACAGTGAATTAACAAGGGAAAAAACTCAGTCTGACTAGACCAGGGATGCCCAACCTACGGCCCGCGAAGCTTCTGCCCACAGTACAGGAAATCGGCATGTAAGTAATAAAAAAAACCTAAAAAAACGAAAAAAGGGGAAGAAGTATTTATCCCTACGTAGGGGCGTCTCTCAATCTTTCGATGAATTTCAACTTTGATTTTCGTCTTGGGAGGAAACCAGTGTTTGAGAACGAGAGACGCCGCATTCCACAGGGGATTAGTGATCTTTTGATTGGTTAATATTTGAATCAGTCGTTAAAGAGATTGAAAATACAGACTCCGAGCTTTCTAGCAAGGTATAAAACAATGGGGTTCTGATAAGTAAGCGATACCGAAACAGCGTTTGAATTTCGTCATTTTCCTGTGGAAATCAGGACAGATCGCCTTGGGGTACCTCGATTAAAATGTATTTTCAGACAATTTCTAACTTTTATTTTAACAAGATAACTTCAAATATCCCACTAATTACTACATAATTAATGGTAAGTACAACTTGTTTCTAATAAAAATAATATCTGTTCTTTTTTTGTATTTTTGCGTTGAAGTGGCCCGCGACACGGCTGTCCGAAGTGGATATGGCCCGCAGGCCGAAAAAGGTTGGCATCACTGCCTTAGAGGTATCTGCCATGACCTCTGACCCACTGTTAGGATCTGTAGGTCTTGCAGTGGGGCATGTTCTGATGTTGGTATGAGCTTTACAGAAAGAGTACATGGGCATCATCTTCTGTTTGTACTTTACACACAGGACATGTCTCGTGGGCCCACATCGTGTCTGTATCGTTAGCTAATGTGTTGTTATATCAGATATTCCTCATCTAAAGCAAGTATAAGGTACTTTTCAGTTGGTAGAGGTTAATGTATCGTTCAGGTTGGAGAGAGATTTTATACGATGCCCACATTTCTAGACATGAACTGTTTCTTACATCGCAATGAGAGTTCCGGGCAAAACAGTCTTCAAGTCTTTGCCGGATTTTTCATCGGGGTACACAGTCGTTCCCTGGCCACAACGGTGTTGCAGTACAGTTAGTTTATATAAAACACACGCCTTCTCCGGTAGATTTGTTGGTGATAGTAGGACACCTGTCCATGGGAATGGGATGACCAAACCAGCTGACATGTCACTCATTGTCACCGTCAGACTCCTTCAGCCAAGTCTCGGTGTAAACAAATATATTAACAGCAGTTATATCTTATTCATTCAATGTGAGGTATTTGGTAAGCTACTATATACTTAAAAAGTCCCTACATTTTAAACGAGTCATCATGTGTTTCAATCTACTCACTGGGGCCTAAGCCTACAGGAAACCAGCAAAGACCACATCCTGTCCCAACGGTCACACTCATTAGAAAACGGAAGACACTCGGATGTTGATCTATCATCCTTATTCATTGAGTTTACATTTGTTTAAATAGAACAATACACTTCTGTACACTCGTGCCCACAACATATAGAATATGACATCAAACCTGAACTATTATTTCGAGATTCGAGAAAGTCCGATAAAGTAGATGGACATTGAGAAACACTTGTAGAACAGAGTACACAGCTCTTAGTTCCGCCATCTTGCCATTCCTCGTCGTGACCACAGAAAGAGAAATAACTGTTATTCCACTGTGAAAGCGCGAGAAAGATTTATTTCAGGACAGGTGAGTACTGATTTCCTTCTGTCGTTGATGTGATAAAGACTTCAATACAGCGATGACATCCCCATCGTGGCCTGAGGAGGAAGACAGGCTGTGAGTGTGTTTGAGGTCAGCACAAGTAAGCAGCAATACTTACAGTACTGAGTGTATATTGGGTAATTCACATTCCTGAAGTCAAGTATGAAGTAATCAGTAGTTGTCTCCATTAGCTGGGGAAACAGTGCTAAGAGCGCTGGCATCTGATCTGAGAGACATATGGTTCGATACCCGTGTGGCGCAGCAAACTTTCCCTCGTCAAGCAGCTGCTGGGAATAGATGGCGTCATACAGGGTTGGGGGAGGCAGGACAGTGAGAGAGGAATTTGTCACAGCGTTTTATACATTGTAGTTGGTTGTTGTTCTTATGTCGAGCATATCTGGAATACTCAAGATTACTGATGTGTTTATTTACTTACTTGCTTTGTATACACGAACGTGCTGTGTCCACATGATTTGTCAGATAATCCTCACTCTCAGCTATTACCATTATCTATGGAAAGGTAGTTTGATACTTTTATTTTTTATATATTCTAAATAAACACATAATAAAGTGAGAAATCGGAAGAAATTAAAAGAGAAGAGGAACCGAGGAAACAAACAATTATTTTTTAGCATTGTGGCTAGTCTTAAAAAATGGCCGTGGAGCTTTTTTTATTATTTATTTTCGCCACCAATAATGCATGTTATAATAGGAAACCCAAAGCATTACAAAAAAAAATTGCTTTGTTGACAAAATTCACAAGCAAAAAGTAACCTATAAATGTTGTAATTAAAAAAAGGAGTACTGCAAAAATTTGTTTAGGATTGAACAATGTGCATCTGTACAGAATTCAAAAAGAAAGGTGCACACACAATAGACCATAGACAGAGACTGAGAAACATGCAAAAGGAGTAAACTGTACTAAACTTCCCAGCAGCCCACAGACACAAGCACTCCCGTTTGAAGTATCAAGTGACCAGTAGGAGAGATTAAATGTGTCACCAAGAAAGCAAAACACCATCACTGTCCAATAACATGTGACAACCAAATGATTACAAATGTCTCAGAAACCTTTGTATTCTTCTAAAACATACTTCTTAGTTCTCCTGACAATCTGATATATTGTTTTCATCATACCTGAGTTTTGGGCTGTACTAGTACTACAATTACATACAATCAACCCATTACCTGGAAAATAATTCAAATTGAGGTGATCTGCTTCAGTAACAGCATAGCAAGGCTCCCTACACCTGCCCCTTTTTTTTCAAGCATTTTGTTTATGTTTAAAGGAAATTTTTCCTTCACAAAGATTGATTCAATACAGATTATGCATATTTCTAATGCAGACATTCAAAGATTTTGACACCCAGACGGTTCATTCACAATTTGACCATTTCCCAAACTCAGAAAATATCCACATAAAAAATATTCACACAAGTGTGCCGTGGAGCTTAGTTAGGGTTTGGGTTATATTCCCTTAAATAACAAAACGAGCTGTCAACGACTTCTTGATAATAGAGCTTAAAGAAACAGTTTTGTCAGTTTATGGAACTGATACCATGCTACTGATTCTATGTCACTGACACTATATTACTCTATGACCCCAGACACATGACAGTTTGCAGGTTTCTCACCAAGAGTGGAGACCACGTGGTGCAGACGCTGCCTCCGACAAACTTGGTCCTGTAATGGGGAGACCACTGTCAACAATGTCTGGTCATCCATCGTCTGGTCAGGTGAGCCACTCTCCCTCCCTGCACGCTTACAGTACTTCAACTAGTTTTATCATCATAATTTTGTTATATGAAAACATCTTTAAGCCAGTATAATGCTGTTGCAGATATTAATGTCATCCTGTAAATGACCATCTCAATGATGTACCCAGTGTTGAGTATCATCATGTTACCCTCTCACTTTAATAACTATCACAGGATCAGCGACCTAAAGGAGGAGGTGGTAGCCAGAGTTCTAGAGGCGGTGGTCGGGTCAAAGTTTACCTACACGCTGTGACTGATGAACAGGTGACACTACTTACAGATACAGGTAGGTTCTATTTTTAATTTGCTTTACTTTTTAAAACTCAAAATAGGTAAAAGTAAGATAAAAAGTAAAAGTAGTGAAAAAGCATTCCCAAGAAAACATCATAGTCGATAAAGCAATGAAAATGGCGGATAACTGACAGAGAAATGATAACCATAATTATGATGATAATCATAATGAGCAGCTTTATGATCACGACTACAGTAATGATGGTCTGTGTTCGATGTCAATATTTTTTTTAAATGTAATTTTAAGTGTAATCATACAGTTACAGCTCCTCGTAATAATAAATGATAAGTTCAAAAGAAATTGTTTGTTATATGTTAGAGAAATGTGTATGCTCATTGGCAATCCATCATAAAAAGTATTTCTTTTAAAGTGAACACACGCCCCCTTGAAGAGGTAAAGAAAAACACAGGCGCTGACGTAGAGTTTGACCCCAACCCTTCACCTGTACCAGGTATGAAGATTCTTAT
Organism: Pomacea maculata; assembly: GCA_004794325.1. Lineage (NCBI taxonomy): Eukaryota > Metazoa > Mollusca > Gastropoda > Architaenioglossa > Ampullariidae > Pomacea > Pomacea maculata. The sequence continues at coordinate 89,500 of SRHC01000331.1, read as the reverse complement.
CATCCGCGGTCTTCCTTCTCAGATCGAGGCTGCAGTCAGGCTCATCAGCCAGAAGACTGGTATAAAGGTTTGTTTGTTGACAATCAAATAAATATTAGAACAGTGTGCAACACATTATAACGTAGGAGATAAAAAAATACCTTACTGAATGACAGAAAATACAAAGAGCCATCTACAGTATTAAATAACAGTAGACAATACAAGTAAAGTTTGAACAGAAATACTCAAGTGACTTAATAAGCAGTTATTATTTAATTGACCACACTGGTCTTCACACAGGACCCATTACCAGACCAGGCCCAGACATTCTGGCTACAGTGGGTGGAGGCCGCGTTCCCTCATCTCGACTCTTGCGCCTACTTCCTGCCTCCTGTCTACGTCAACCGCGTGCCCATGACTAGACAGGCAGTTGCTGGTCAGGAGGTTCTTGTCCTACAGTCAGCACCTGGACAGGCCGGTCAGTCTAACAAAGTGCCAACTAGTTCATCTTCTGCTGCTCATCCGTCCATTCCTCAGCCTCCTCGTCTTCAGGACAGTGATGTCAGAGACGATGCTGCCATGCAGCGGATGTTTGTTTGTCTTCAGAAAATGTTTGAAGAGAACAGAGATGTGATGGTTGGACTGACTCAGCTTCAGTTCGGACAGTACCTGGGTGAACCTTGTTACGCTGCCGCCGCTACCCACCTACCCCGACCCTCCAACCTTCCTGCTTCTCTACCACACAACTGGAAACAGGGAGACTTTGATGTGCTTCTCATTCATCGACAGTACGGACTGGTAGTCTGTGAGGTGAAGGTAGTGGGTGACAATATCAAAGATTTAAACAAGTCACAGCAGGATATAAACAATAACATTAGACAGAAACTGAGTAACGCCGTGTCACAGCTGGACAAGGCGGAGGCCATGTTGTCTCACCTGGTGTCCGACATCGCTCCCGGTCTGCCCGTCACTAAGGTCATCGCCTTCCCCAACCTCACGACTTGTCAGCTTCAACAGGCCATCTCCGGTGACAACCTCATCATTCAGGTTTCTATACCTTTCATGTGTTCTATAATATACTTATACTTATATAGTACCTAAATGTGTAAACAAATTTTTTTATTAATAGAAGACAAACCGATAATGTGGACAGTGCATGTGAAGTGAATGAAATGTTGTGATAGTGTATCTCTATGTATATAAAAGAGAAAATAATTGTTTGGTGGAAGGGGTTTGTATCAATATCAGTGCCAGTAGCGGTGTCCACACGTGTGTATAAGTGGCGGTTGTTATCAAATAGAATTCACAGTGTAGTGTTACTTGGCAAATAAACGAATTCCTCTTTAATTTTTATTCTTTGGTGCACATTATTGTCTTCACTCCATCTAAGGACGATTTGTTTCAGTAAAGTCATTGAATATAGACAGTTCTATCTATTTTAACAGCAATATTATCCTGTTGGAGCCATTCTAAGCTACTGATTCGTATTTAACTTGTAATTAATACTTTAATGTTTAGGTTAGTTAATTTTCGTTAAGTTTACTTTCATCTTCTATCTCTATATTTAACTCTTGTCGCATGACATGATGTGGATCCTCTACAGGACCTGTGTCGGTGTCTGGGAACAACAGATCCCTCCAACATCCCAGGTCTGTGTCTGTGCTGTGATCAGTTGTCTGACCCCAAGACCCCGTGTGACGTCAGTAGTCACGTGCTGAGTGAACTCGGACACTGGTGGCAGCGACGTGTGGCTGGGGCTGGACCTGTCAGTCACATGACATCTAAGTTGTACAAGACACTGGTAGCCAGGTAAATATGACAATAATGTGTAGTCACAACACTGTCACAGTCTAAGCCTGTCGTGTACGATGTTAGATGTGACATCAGGGCTCACGCCGCTGTTCTCGTCAGACAAATCGTCAACAGACTAAATTTCAAAAGTAAGAGTTTTATCTTCAACAGGGCTTGGTAACTGTTACCAGATGTTACAGGGAATGTGTGGAAATGTGATGTTGAAAGCAGAAATCCCTAACGCCGATGTCGTAATCAATGGCATGTCGGTTGGTCCTCAATCTACGGTGCCAACCTCTCCAGGAAACTGAGTCTTTGCGGTTGATAAGATTTCCAACAACACTTTATTCACAGTATATACGACAGTCCTTACTTACAGACACACTGGTAAATCAGACACACGCTGTAACTACACTAACACCTGCTGACCTCACAACTCTGACCACAGTGACACACCTTATATTACATTTTACATTGTAAACATGTCATTATCAGCAGTCAGTTGCAACCCTAAAGTTGTCACAAACGACTAGCATGGTGGGAAAAGGTGTTAGGAATAATTTTCACGGAAGAAGTGCGTTTTCAGCGCATATGTACCTCATCAAACCAGTATTCATCCACTGATGTAGTTTCACGTTCAACAAAAAAATAAAGATGTTGTAAGTCCGACTGTTTGCCAGAGGCAAACCATTGTCACAGTGTTATACTTATTCTCTTTTTTTTTCTAAATACTTTTTTCTACCAGCTCACTAACTGCTTTCTGTAAACTTGTTAAACTTGAAACACATTTTACCTTAAAAAATTTTATTATGCTGTTTTGCATTGTGCTGGAGTACTTCAATACTTAATTTGGAGCAGATCATTGTGTCCATCATTGAAGTAAGCTTTAGAAAGTTTCTTCAGTTAACATAAGTTAGTAAAATAAAATGTCTCTTTGGTTTTAATAGAAGTTATACAATTTTAGGGGGAATGAAATACAGTTAACAATTAACTTATTATCAATTGTAAAATAATAGTAATAGTATTTGTAAAAGACATCAACTGATGTGACTGTACTAGATTCTGTGGTCCGGCGACAACAGTGACTGTGCCATGTACATGTCCTCCACGTGTGAGTGTCAAGACCCTGGGTCAGGCCGTGTGGTGGACAGGAGAGTGCTATACTGCTGTCATCACACTCTTCCCGGAGCAAGTTCACCTGCTACACACGGCGCCTCCCAGAGTCTATGTCACCGGACCGCCCGGTACAGGTAAAACTGTGGTGCTGCTGCTGATGGCCATACAGTGGATGCGGTGTGGTCACCACGTCTACATTTTCAGTACTCATAATGGGAGTCGTGCAGCGTGCATGATGCTGTATCACGTGTTGCTGCAGACAGAAAAGACACAACGGTCAGCAGGTGTATCACCCGGTCAGCCTCACCTGCTGCTGTATTATCTTAATGTGGAGAAGACCGTCAACGACTTGTCACAGGCAGCAACAGGAGGGTCGTTGTACGTCATCGCTGATGAAGTGAGCGGGTGAGTAGTACATCGTGTGATGTGATGATAGACACACAGGTAGATGTCGCTCGCTGTGATTTTATAATCACCACCAGGTGTCTAACAGGTGATATTTCCTCAATGAAAGGAACACCTGCCCTGTTCACGCAAGTTTCGTACCAGTAAGTAACTATTTATTTCGCACACGCTTTTTACAATGACATGTTCTACGCATGCGCGATCTGCCATACGTGATTAACAAGGTGACAAACCTTGACCTCGACCTTCCGAAATAAACGGTAGTTCGCGTGACCGTAGCTTTCATTCAAACAACAGGTATACAAGTAAACAAAGACGAGATGGAGGTGCTTCAAGACTGATGGGCAAATTAAATGAGAAAGTTGTGATTTGTCCTGATGAACACATTGCGACAGTTAGCACTGAGTTGAAGACAACGAAGTTGAACAAAGATGTGAAGTAGAAGACTACACCAGTCGATGGATTTAATATATACTCAACAACAAAAACAAAGATATTAATACTAAATGAGCATTTAATACATTATTATTTAAAATTGGCAAAGAAAGGTTGCATCTTAAGAACTTTGTATGTTATATAGATATATATATATATTAGGTAGAATTTCTGTTATAAGTGACATATTTAATACAACTATATTTACTACTTATCTTGGAAATCATTGTCACCCTCCCATCCTCTTTCTCCCATAGATCACATAAACACAGAAAGTAAAATATATTTTTTTTACGTGTATACTTACACATTCTGTATCAGACAACAGGTATAATTTTTATACTCTCTCTTGCCTCCCTCCCTCATGCATGTATACATATCTACACACACAACCACAGCATTCACCGCTATTCACACACATTATTATGTACAGTGTCAGTGAGCTTAGTATACAAGTAGCCTCCCCTTGACATCAACGTGTTACACAATTACTGTCTAGTCACACACAACAAAGACATACTCTGAACACGTGACTTTATTGTCAATTAAAGTGATATTTCTGTTTATAAAACTTCATAAAATACTTTGACAGGAATTGAACACTTGTGATGTTTGTGCGCTCGACGACCTTTGACCAGCTGTGTGACGGTAACTATAGCAACACTCATGTGTGTCACAGGTTAGACTTCCACACTGTGTGTGACAAGCTGCGAATACAAGTTCCTCGTCTCCATCTTTGGGCGGCAAGTTGTTACCATGGACGCGCACCCTCTGGCTGGCAAGTGGAATATTTAACCAGACCCCTCCGCTCTCCACCGGCTGTCGTCAGGGAAGTCGAGCAGCACGAGATGATCACTAAACACCGTAATGTCAAGCCGTACAGTGAGCGAGGTGTGCCCGACCACACAGACGGCCCGCCAGTCACACGACTGTATCACCGAGGTCACAGTCACTCAGGTGACAGGCCAGCTAACTGTGTGACGTGCGGTCGTGACGTGGCCAGCTTCCTACACAGTCTCCGTGTTGGTGTTACAGGTAGGTGTGGGTAGTGTGTAGTGTAACGTTGTTTACAGATAAACACCGTGTAATAAATAACAAGCAGGTGAGAAACAGTCTTGTGAAGATAAATGTGAGATGTTGTTTGTCTAACTACCTACAGGGTGACAGCTCTTCATACCATTTCGTCTTTGACCTTTTATCTGAACCTTGGTTTGTGTGGACTGGTCATCTCTGTAAGTGTGACATCATTACCCAGGTTTCTGAATCGGTTTCTGTATCTTTACAACGTGTCAGTTTCTAGGACATTTTTATTTAACTGTAACATCTGCGTCATTTTGCCATATGTTACACCTGTTCATCACTTGTATTACTTGTGTCTACTTCACTGACAATCCATGTTTGGCACTGCTGACCGCACAGTTTTCCATTTTGTGATTGTCGGACCTGTGCCTCATGGCTGCACTGTCTGTAGAGTAGATGTTTGTGTCCTCTTCATCTCAACGATGTGACTGACGATGAGTGTGATATCAGGGATTGGAGGTTGTCTGTCGTCTGCTCCATGTGTGTTTGAGGCTGCTGTCACGTGATCTTGTGTCTGGATACTTACCTGTGTTGCCTACAACTGAAGTATTCAGGTGAATCTGTGTTCACCTCCTCTTGACTGTGTGACACCTGTAATGTTGCTGTGTGTAACGCCGTTGTTTGTTTACTTTGTGTACAACATGTTGAGTTTACCTGTAGTGTGTTTGTGCTGAGGAGTCTGATAATCTACATGGACATTGCTCACTGCTTATGTCAAAGCTAATGGCGGAAAAGTGCGCTATTAAGATTCTATTATTATTATAATATAATTATCATTATCATTATGTATATTATCATTATTATCATTACCCTCACTGTGTAAGTCACGTGTTACTGTTATTTTACGTCGTGTTTATGTCCATGCGTCTGTCAGTGTGTACGCTGTATCTCCGACAAGTAAATAACAGTAGAAACTTACTTTGAATGTTAACAGAGAATGTCACGACAACAGCCACGACCGTTACCTCCACCAACTGCGGCACAACACCGCCCTGCCTGCAGTGGAGAGACGTGCTGGTGTTGAACTGGGATGACATGAGTGACGACTCGGGTATGAAGAAGGGACTTCAAGAAGCGGGTATCCCAGTGCGGGTGATGAAGGACGATGACATTGAGGACGTTGCCATGGCCCGCAGTGACGTGGTGTGGGTGACGAGTGGACTTAGTGTTTGTGGTCTGGAGAGAAAAGTCGTCGTTTGTTTGGATGAGTTAGTTATATCCCAGCTACACTCCATGTCGCGCTGTACGTCACAACTTGTGATTGTCTACTCTTAGGACAAACCGAAGAGTATCTGACGTCATCACACATTAACGTCATTGACATGTTGTGTATAACACATTTATATATACATGTTGTGTATTGCACTCACAACAGTCGGTGTCTCTCTTTACACAACAACTAGTGTTAACTTTAATATCATACGTATGCACACAGATGAGGTGACACTTTTATTGCAGCATGTAAATACGTTTTACAGCATAGCACACCACACATAAACTAAACTTTTTCGAAAAAATTCTTTTTTTAATTAACAATTCGAGAAAGTACATGCACTGTAGCTGCAACATCACCAGGAGCAGCAGTAACTGTGTGTCGGGCTGTGGCAGTAAAACGTTTAAGACAAAAAAGTTTTTTTAAATATTAACTTACCTTGTTCTTTTCTGCAGTGGACTGTTGAATATGTCCCAGTAATAACTTTTCTTGTATTTGTTTATGAATTCACACACAGACTGTGTCACACTAAGTCGTGTACAGACCTCCCTTCAAACCGTTATTTTGCCAGAGCAGCTGTCAACATGTCTCCAAGATCTGAGAATGACGAACCTCACGTGACCTGCCCAGTTGGTTACCCAAATAATAAAACCCATTCTCGTGTGACTTTGTGATTTTTCTCACAGTTACCTTCTTCTCTCCTCAGGAGACGATGTTTATTCTTTTGCTAATTTGGTCTCTGAATGATTAAACGAGAAGAAGTGAACAGGTCGCGACTTTCAAATGAATAAAGATTTTTAATTGTTATCCACCGAGTTCATGTTCACAAGTGTCTGTCAGTCCTTTCACAATCTACACTTCTTGCAAGACCAGGACATGACTCCACGGTGTTAGTCTTAGTGAGGAACCTGGTCAGTCCCGCTAGACTTGTTTGTTTGTTGCCACAGTACTTTCAACCCAAACACTTGTAACTACACTAATAATTCTCATACTTTGATGTTTGCGTGTGTGTTTTCCCATGTATGTGAATGTCACGCTGGTTATCTTGAACATCTACTACAGTAGGGTATAGATATTAATGTTTTATGTTGTTTTTACAGCATAAGTAAAGTAGACAAAAATACAAGACCCATATTATACAGTGAAGCTTGTCTCGCTCTATCAGCCAACAGACAGACATCCTGCACCAATGGTCACACCCGTTACAACATACCCTGGTGTTGATCAAAACAATTTTTGGTGATTTTTTCATTCATAAACATAACAGCCTTTTTTGCTATATCTATTCTCGCTGCAGACATGATGATTATTCTACAAGCATCGCGACTCTTTTTCGCTTCCTTAAGTACTTATCCCATTTAAATCTTGTCTAAACTTTTAAAATATTTCAACTCCTCTAATGTGAATCCTCTTGTTTCTCACTAATTCCATGTACACTTCCACCCTCAGTCTCTCTTTTCTTTCTTTGCCAATAAATATGTTTGTGTGTGTGTGTGTGTGAGACAAAGATTTCATATTACCCTTGTCAGGAACGCTGTTTTTTAGATCACACTTTCACTCAGAACACGCACGCGTCCCCTTGCATGTGCGTTCAATCACATAGCACAAAGATTTGTCGTGGGAATGAAAAACTTTAAATCAATCAACATTAATTGTAATACAAGACTGTCAAGCAAATCAATTGGAACATACAGCCCAAGATCACTCCTGTCAGTTCTAAATCATAAGGTATACGTCAAATATTATTCAATACCGAAACTACGACAGCGCACAGGCTGCTACGACAGTTCTCTTAATGTCACCAAGACGACATACACATGTCCGTTTCAATACACTCCTAACGATACGTCTCTCCAAGCACTTTTTTAGCCACCAGCAATGTCCGTGTGCTCATTAATGTTTATCACACACATACACACAGTCCGTGTAAACCGTCTTACTCTCCCTCTGACGTTGACGGTGGAGATTAACAATGAGGGTACGACCTAACGCTCTCTCTCTCTCTCTCTCTACAGGTAAACTCAAAAGGCAAAAGTCTTACTTTGAGTTGTCGGCATCAGCGGACAATCAAATCGTCAGTGTCCTCGAAACTCCACTACAAGAATTTAGGGGATCAACACATGATCCAAAGCTGGCACCACAAATAAATCCGCAGGGATCGACCCACACAATATCCCAAGCGAACACCACACACACTTTCTGTCCGCCTCTCTTCCCTGCTCACAGCCGTCTGCCCTCTTCCAAATATTTTTCACCTTCATCCAAACTAAAATTACGTCATAAAATGACGTCGGGTTCTGACGCGAAACCACGACGCAACCAACACACTCATACATGTAAGGCAAGGGCAATAATCTTTGAAAAACAAAAGACAGGGGCAACAACCCCCTGTTCCCAATAGACTGGTCCGTGACAAACCTTGATATATTTTTTCTTGCTGTCCGCTGGTCTACATCACATATAGATGCCATAAAACAAATCCTTGTGAGGGAAGTCAATATCCTCGTTGGTACGTATTTACTGAAGAAGGCAGTGCAATAACAACTCCAATTCTTTCGGTTTTGTCTGAAGTCATTTCCACGCTAGAATCTTCCTGTAGTTTACTTTCAAGTATCATGTACTTCCCCAATAAATGACAGCCAGATGGGGAAGCATGTACCCGAGTGGTTAGAGCGATGGCGTCCAAACTAAGAGTAATCTGTTTCAATTCCCGAGTAGCAAAGCAAGCTCTCCTAATCACCCACCCAGCGAGAATGGGGTATCTGACTGTATATAGGGTAAGACATCGCTCTCATGTAAAGCTGGCTCCAAGAAAAGTGAGGTCTCTAACACCTTACCAACGACCTCAAAAGATTAGGAGATGACCTTTACCTACCCGCCATTGCCGTCAGTAAAATGTCAACAGAAAATCCAAGAAACCGTCATCAAAGTCAGTGGTCAATTACCGTACTAAGGCATATAAATCCGTATTTAAAAGGTAGACGCAATACATAAAGAAACGTTTATATCATTATTATTATTATTTACAAAATGTGTAAAGCACATACTCACTCTCCTAAGGAGCATGCTCTTAGTGCTTAAGAACAAGAACAAAACATGGACAGCATACGAGTGACAGGAAAACAAACAAATAACATATGAACTAGAAAAGAATGAACAACCGTACTAAACGAAGAATAAACAACTGTACTAAACAAAGAATAAAATCAAATACAGAAAACACAAAGAGGAACCAAATAAAAAGAACAAGAGTCCGACAAGTGACTTTCAATATAAACTTTGAATGTTAACAGAGAATGACACGACAACAGCCACTACCGTCACCTCCACCAACAGCGCCACAACACAGCCCTGCCTGCAGTGGAGAGACGTGCTGGTGTTGAACTGGAATGACATTAGTGGGGAATGGGGTATGATGAAGGGACTGAAAGAAGCGGGTATCCCAGTGCGTGTGATGAACGACGATGACACCGATGACGTTGCCACGGCTCGCAGTGACGTGGTGTGGGTGACGAGTGGAGATCGTGTTTGTAGTCTGGAGAGAAATGTCGTCGTCTGTGTGGATGATCGTGCTTCAGTCCCTTTCTATTCCATGTCCCGATGTACGTCACAACTTGTGATTGTCTATTCTTATCACAAACCTAAGGATATCTGACGTTATCACCTCGTGACATCATACACATGTTGTGCATGACACATTTATATACACATGTTGTGTAGGACACTTTGATACACGTTTTCTACACTACAGGAGGTGTAGTCGTTGTCTCGATCTCTTTACACATCAACTGGTGTCAACATCAACATCACACAATGAGTTTTGTTTCTATAACAACTGATGTCAACGTTAATATCCTGCACACTTGGTCTTGTTGACAACTATTGTTGTATCAGACCTCTAACACACTGGATCTTGTTTACTTAACTTGTGCTAATATCAAACTCACACACCCTGGGTATTGTTTACACAACAACTAGTGTTAACATCAATATACACACTGAGTCCAGCGTGTGACTAGCGTACCTCTGTACAAAACGTATTTTCTACTTGTATCAATGTTGGGCTAAAGTTTGATTAAAGTTAATTGGAATAGGGACATGTGGGCAAGCTGGCACCACATCAGCCTCGACTGTCGCGACACCCGTCTAGTTCACACATTCAGGACCAGTGTCCAGTCGGGGGCAACGAAAACATACGCCCCCCCCCTTCAATGGGCGGCCGTGATTCACTTACGTCTTACGGCCATGGGAGATAACCGTGTAACAGTCACACCCCTTTGTGTCCACTTATAAGCCGGGTATCGCTCATGGCATCCACCACACCTATTGAACAAGGTCTTTTAGTACTGGCACCGGCCTTTACTCCATCGGACCGTCCAGTACCGTCAAAAGCAGACTACTCTGTCACCAATGTCACAGTTACCCATTCCACCTGATGACAGCGCGGTGACCAACGCGTCCGCTCCACTCGTGGAAATAACACTATAGACCTATTCGTAGTTATCACATGACACCGGGACTTGTTTACACAACAGCTAGTGTCAACGTCAACGTCAACTAACCTGCACACCGATTCTTGTTTACTAAGCGTTAGGGTTAGAAGCTGCAGTTCATAAGGTCACATTCTACAACAGTCTGAATTAAATGTCTTGTCAAATGTTATCTTGACATACATTAACACACACGATGTTATCAATAGCATCATTAAGACATGTCATACGTTAACACACAGTTGCTGATATAAATCTTATTATTAATAATACATGTAATCCTAAAAATATATTGTTGCTCCTATAAATATTATTTATACATATATACTATCTTCAGAATCTTCTACCTCAGTGACATTCGATAGCTTGTCAGTCAAATACTCAGACTATGGTTAATATAAGATACTACTAGTGCGTGTCGCATGCCTGCTTTATTCCATCATTTGCTTGTTGAATTTATTTTATTGCTTGTTGTCTAATAATTTTATACACTACACCTAGTCTGTCGAATATCACAAATTATGTTTGGTCTTTCTTTCAGAACTCACAGCTCCTGCTGCTGCAAAGCTAAAAAGTTCTCTTTAATGTGGTGCAGGTCGTAAGGTCAGCGACCTGACAGTCAGTAGTGGTGATCACCACAAAATCAATCGGCTGATTGAAGTAGTTTCTTTTCCTCCTTTTTCTCCTTTTTTCTCTCGAAAGGCAAGAATGATGTTCAAGAAAAAAAAATCTCATTACATTTTTTCTACAAAATGAACTGTTGTTTTCCACTATTATGCTACCAAAAATTCTTTCAAAATATCTTGATAATAAAACTGTATGATCTTTCATATCTTTGAGTTTCATTTCATGCGTGTGTGCATGCATGTGCATTCTCTATACTTTTTAAATAGAAAATGAAATGACAGTGCCATTCATATCAGGTATTATGATGACACGACAGGTTATCCAGATTTTCAGTTTTTGCAAATTGACAGTCTGTAGAACTCTGCAGCAGACAATTTACAAGTCTTCCAAAATCATCTTTCAAAACAAATATTTATATGTATAAATTTTCTATTGCTGGTGTTTTCACCACAAAAACCAAATGAAAGATAATTGTG
>SRHC01000331.1:67202-77592 GCA_004794325.1 Pomacea maculata | reverse complement strand
ATAACTCTTCTCCAGTAGAATTGAATCAACAAATAGTTTAATGGGGTGTAAGGTGTCTGGCGAATGGTTCTGGGAGATGCTCGTCATCCAGACATCAACTGTGCATGTTTGTTTTCCTTTAAGGAGTGCTAGTGTTAAATGAATAATGATTAAGTGAAGTAGGTTGGTAATTTGCTAGAAATCTTATTCGCAAGATTCAACTTAATCTCTTGAAACAGATAATGAAATAGCAACAAAAAATAACAGAGAGAGAGAGAATACCTGACACACAACACAAAACACACACAAGAGGAATACTATCAAAAGGTACGTGTACACCTTTTTAGTACATATTTTTTTCCATTTTTAGACATCTTAAATATAGTAATACCCTTCTATCACACGTCAAAGTTTGTGAAAGAGGGAAAGTCTTAGGTTAGACAAAGTTTATACAAGCATGCAGTAGCAAAGACATCTCAGTTGAAAGTGCTCTAGGAATAAACGCACGAACAAATCAACGAATTTCGTCAAGCAAAGAAATACAAGAGAGGATAAATGAGATTTTTAATATAGACTACCGATTTCTCCTTACTCTATTGGATATTGCCAATAAATATAAGAACACAAAGCCAAACTAAATGCCAGCCTCCAACATGGGGAAACCTTGAACATATTACCTCTCCTCACCCTATCCCTTCTAACCCCCTTCATCTTATTTCCCCTATACATCAAAGGTTCCCAACAACAACAACAACAACAACAACAAAGTGCTAACTGTAAAGATCTGACGACTGTGCTGTCTGCATGTTTATGGTGTGGTCTATCATAGCTTTACTCACATCTCAAAAGATGGCGCTTGTTTAAAAAATATTCTCTGTACTGGAGACTTTCTGATTCTTGTATTCGATGTTCAGTGAACTATGTGAGGACAAAGAATAAGTAAAGTCGCTTTCCTTTCTGAGCAGAGCTTTGCATTGGTGAGGAATGGTTCCACTTTGTAACTGGCACTGGATCTTGGCGCACATTGGCCCCAATTGCCTAAGGAGAGTTTTCTTCAATATTTTATTAAATTAGCTTTTCATTGCATTCAGACGCAGAGCTGCATTACTACTAATAAAAAGCTAATAATGATTACATTCTTAAGCTAATAATGTAAATTATTAAAAGCAAGGTAGCTTTGAGTTCTAATGCATTTAAAGATAGAATTAGAAAATGTACTGAACGGTCACTACCGTTTGTAATATCAGTGATGTTTATCACCAATTATCATTGGTAATAGTTTTACTAGTTTTAAAAATGTTGGTCATCTTTGCTAGAGACATTAGCAATGCATATAGGGCCAGTCACTTTTTTTTTGGTAGTACGCATGGTGTAATAAAACTACTTAAAGATTTCTTTCTTTCTTTTATTTGCTTACCATACATACTACAAGATCATGTTTTTCTTACAATACAACTACCTGATAATAGAATGTAGCGGTTTCTCTGTATGATGGTAGTGGGGCTTGTCGGAGGTGGTATTTACTGACCTGACTTTGTCTATACTTTCACTGCATTTTATTATTACTCCTTAAAGACATTAACGATGATGTGAACTTGTTAATGTGCTTAAGGGCCAAGAAAATCATACATTTTATAATGTATATGCTTCTTTAGAGTGAGAGAGAGCACCAGTAAATCTAAGGATAGCACTGGTAAACTGAGTCCGGTAAACATGTATGATTAAAGGTGTATATCAGAGATTTCTATCATAAAATAAGTCATGTAAAAATTAGTGTACATCGTCACATGCACTGCTTTGCGGCATCATTTTAAAAAGGTTTGTGATGTACTGCATCTCACGGCCATTAGACTTGATAGACATGTTATACTCTCTTTCACGATGGCACAAGTATTCTCTCCTCGAATGAGTTATCTTCTTAATTAATAGGTCACAGATCAGCCCAATAGTTCTGGAAACTTGAATTTGTTTGTGAGAATGGTGTATGCTTAGCTGTCTAATGTTTTCAGAGTTGAATGAGGGGTGAACTCTTTGTTTGCGTAACGATTGTTGTCAACTGATACACAATACCCCAGTGCAGAAGAGTCAGTGCCACACCTGCCTGGCTTTGGCCAGGTGGTCTTACAGAATCAACCAACCAAGTCGAAACAGGAGAAGCGGAGCAAGTGGTGCAGCTTCCTTTAAACTAGATTATACAGGGCAGCTTGACCCTAGAAACACATGGTGACAATGTACACGCAGGTGATTTGTAAAGTCTATTAGGGAGACAGCTGCTTGTTGTATATGACAGTGTGTCTGCGCGCGCGTGCATTCAAAGAAAACTGTCATAATGTGAAGCTGTGTTGAAATAACTCTCATGGAAAAGCCCTGTGTCTGATGCATGTTTAAATGATTTAATAGCGAGTGAGTGGCCGACATAGAAGTGAAAAGCATGTTATAATTAGACATTGTGACCCACTTCATCAAAAAAAATGGTCGTAGTGTTACAGTCTCATAGTCATTTCACAGAACCCAGCCGCAAACCGTCCAGCACAAAGAATTAATTGTCACAACGCATGTCGCTCACTCACAACTTGTTCTAAGAACAGAACCACTGACCTTAATGCACGATGACTTGGTCGCTAGGCCAGCGAGGTTAGATAAGTATTATTGTAGGTTCACATACACATACTGATAAGGAAAACATGTATTAAACAGATAGACAAGGTAAGTAGACTTTATGTGGAGTATAATAACAATAGAGGGATGTGCGTAGAGAAATAAATAAATAAATGAAGTAAAGAAGCTCAAGCTGCCACAGTCCTCAGAAACCTAAAAGAAGGAGAGGCTGACGCTGTAAAAGCTCTCATGCTGTAGTTTTTTTTTTTTTTTTTTTTTTAACTGTACTGATAAAAATTCTCCAATATGGTAAACAGCAACACAGTGAATTAACAATGGAAAAAACTCAGTCTGACTAGACCAGGGATGCCCAACCTACGGCCCGCGAAACTTCTGCCCACAGTACAGGAAATCGGCATGTTAGTAATAAAGAAAACCTAAAAAAACGAAAAAAGCGGAAGAAGAAGTATTTATCCCTACGTAGGGGCGTCTCTCAATCTTTCGATGAATTTCATTCTTGATTTTCGTCTTGGGAGGAAACCAGTGTTTGAGAACGAGGGACGCCGCATTCCACAGGGGATTAGTGATCTTTTGATTGGTTAATATTTGAATCAGTCGTTAAAGAGATTGAAAATACAGACTTCGGGCTTTCTAGAAAGGTATAAAACAATGGGGTTCTAATAAGGAAGCAATACCGAAACAGAGTTTGAATTTCGTCATTTTCCTGTGGAAATCAGGACGGATCGCCTTGGGGTACCTCGATTAAAATGTATTTTAAGACAATTTCTAACTTTTATTTTAACAAGACAACTTCAAATACCTCACTAATTACTAAATAATTAATGGTAAGTACAACTTACTTCTAATAAAAATGGTATCTGTTCTATTTTTTCTTTTTTGTATTTTTGCGTTGAAATGGCCCGCGACACGGCTGTCCGAAATGGATACGGCCCGCAGGCCGAAAAAGGTTGGGCATCACTGATTTAGAGGTATCTGCCATGACCTCTGACCCACTGTTAGGATCTGTAGGTCTTGCAGTGGGGCATGTTCTGATGTTGGTATAAGCTTTACAGAGAGAGTAAATGGGCATCATCTTCTGTATGTAGTTTACATAGAGGACATGTCTCGTGGGCCCACATCATGTCTGTATCGTTAGCTAATGTGTTGTTATATCAGATATTCCTAATCTAAAGCAAGTATAAGGTACTTTTCAGTTTGTAGAGGTTAATGTATCGTTCACGTTGGAGAGAGATTTTATACGATGCTCACATTTCTAGACATGAACTGTTTCTTACATCGCAATGAAGGTTCTGGGCAAAACAGTCTTCTAGTCTTTGCCGGAGTGTAGGTATGAATATATTAACACTTCCTACACCGTGCTGTAACCATAGAAGTCCATAAGCATTTACACACAAAACTTCTTTCACCAGGTGTGCCTAACTGTTCTTTCCCAATTCGTGCAAATGTACAGTTGAAGTCAATATTTGATAAATTTTACTTTGGATACAGTACAATTCGCAAACTGATTGTTGAAATGCACTGAGCTGACTGACAAGCAGGATATTAAGTTGTAATATTCAGGGTATCATTGTGTACATATGAAGAGTGTATTCTGCTTGTCTGCCACTCGTGTGTGAACCGGGGACAGAGCTGTAACAAAGGTCGCTAATACTATCCTGTGTGCAGTGTAGCAGGATATATATTGCTCATAAGTCTTAAGTATCCCGTAAGTTCACAAAGATAAAAATCACCGAGAATAAACTTAGGGTCGTCTGGGCAAATGACATCTATGTTTGTGTATCCGCCGTCATTCGATACGCCAGGGTTCAACGAGGTCACACTCTCCTTGTGCGCATGGAAAATTATCAATTTCAAAAAATCATAAAAAAGTAACTGTAAGAGATAGAAAAAAAAATTAAACTAATATTAAGAGATCAAACTGTGTGAAACAAAACTGTTTACATTTGAATCCTGCATGAACAGTCATTTATTAGGTAATCCAAAGCAAATTAGGGTTGCACAGGATATATCATGCTAGCACAAGTTACACCTCCAGGAATCGCACTTTGATAACTGCATATAAAAATGAGATGAAACAACATTTTCTTGCCAAAAAAAAAAAAAAAAATCAGATTTGATGCATTTAATAATATTACTATCGGTATGCTAAGAACGTACAGAGCCACTCGAAAAATAAAAATCACTACGGAGCACCGAGTAGTCGCGAAGCAAATTTTCACCAGTGTTAAAAAAATTATATCTGTTAAACTACAAAAAAGACAAATATACGTGATACGCCTTTTCAAAGAGCATTTTAAAAACATTTACGTGGTGTTAATTTTTATAGGTTTTGATTTCTTGTAGTAAGCTCACATCAAAGATAGTAACTGTATGGGGCTTAGCTTTCAGAAACCGGTCGGAATGTCACAAGTCAGAAATTAAAGAACATTTTTTGTACATGATATATACAAGCATAGAGTACCAAACAAGATCCTATTTTATTAGAATATACATTAGAATTCAAATATTACTTACTGTTATCTTATTTTCTGTTGTTTGAGTACAAATCCACGACAAATCGAGTGACCTTCATCTAATGTCAATATGGCGTAAACAAACTATACAGTGGTTTAAAACACGAGGAAACACATGATTGGTTGAATTTTTCAGCCTTTACAGGGAAGTAATCGTCGGAGGAACAAGTCCCGAAGGTTCCCGTGTTTTCTCCCTTGTGTATTCGTTCATTTACGCACAGGGTTTACCCTACACTCGCTACCGCAATGTTTCGTCCCTGGGCGGCTGGAATGTCCAACCCTAGTATAGCCGATATCCACTGTGTATACACAAGTGTGTGAACAGCTGAGGAAATTTCAAACAAGTCATCAAGTGTTTCAATCTACTCACTGGGGCCTAAGCCTTGAGGTAACCAAAGACCACATCCTGTTCCAATGGTCACACTCATAGGAACATCGAACACACCCGGATGTTGATCTATAATACTTATTTATTTAGTTTACATTTCTGTTTAAATATAACAATACACTCATATACACTCATGCCCACTACACATACAAAATGATGACATTAAAGCTGAACTATTATTTCGCGATTCGGGAAACTCCGATAAAGTAGATCGACATTGGGAAACATTTTTATAACAGAGTGCACAGCTCTTAGTTCCGCCATCTTGCCATTCCTCGTTGTGACCACAGCAAGAGAAATAACTCAGTTATTCCACTTCAAAAGCGCGAGAGAGATTTACAGGTGAGTACTGATTTCCTTCTATCGTTGATGTGATAAAGACTTCAATACAGCGATAACATCGCCATCGTGGCCTGAGGAGGAGGACACAGGCTGTGAGTGTGTTTGAGGTCATCACAAGTAAGGAGCAATACTTAGCAGTACTGAGTGTATATTGGGTATATCACAATACTGAAGTCAACTATGAAGTACATGTAGTCAGTAGTTGTCTCCACACGCTGGGGAAACAGTGCTAAGACCGCTGGCCTCTGATCTGAGAGGCGCTTGGGTTCGATACCCGTGTGGCGCAGCGAACTTTCCCTCGTCAAGCAGCTGCTGGGAATAGCGACATGGCGTCATACAGAGTTGGGGAAGGCAGGAAAGTGAGAGAGGAATTTCTCATCATGTTTTATACATTGTAGTTAGTTAATGGTGTTATGTCAAACATCTCGAGTACTCGTTTTAAGCTCAAGCTTATTAATGTGTTTATTTACTTTGTTGCTTTGTAGACACGAATGTGTTGTGTCCACATGATTTGTCTGATAATCCTCAGTCTCAGCTATTATCATCATCTAGGAAAAGGTAGTTTAATACTTTTATTTTTTATATATGCTAAATCAGGGGTGTCAAACACGCGGCCCGCGGGCCACATCCAGCCCGCCATGAAATTTTACCTTGCCCGCGAAAGAATTTTAGTTAATCATTGTTAATGGCCCGGCGACGGTGACAGTTAGAAGGCAAAGAACAGAAAAGTTCCCGTCTAGCACAGCAAGCGATGGGATCAGTTTAGTGAAGTTTGTGCAGACCATCAACAGTGCACTGGTCAAGTTACCACCGCTCCTGTTGATGACCTGAAGGGAGGGTGGAGGCGGGGCCCATAAATCTGACCTTTGACACGGGACACGCTGGCCTGAACACGGACCGCGGGTCGAAGATTTTTACTACCTGTTAACTTCCCTGATTCGGTCCGAGATCAAAGGGTGACTAGGGTCAACCCACGTGTATGATGAGGCAGCTCAGCAAAAGACTAATAGAAACTCATCACTGTCTGACTCTGTGGGTTGACGAGCGGAAGTCGTCTCGATGAGACGTTAAGTTGTGAGAAGCAAACTTGTGGAGATCAAGTTGGTGGGAGTATAGCTTCTCCAAGGACAGGGGATTATATATATATACCTACCAACTAGAATTATATGTGCAAACTGTGCATGATACGTGTGAACTGAATTAAACACGTGGACTGTGGATGATAAGTGCCAACTGCGGAATACTGACTGTCAAGAGTTAATGACTGCCGCCAGAGATATAAGTATCCGAGTAAAAACAGCAAGCCACGGTGTTGAAATAATTGCTGCTTGTGTATTGATAATTTGTGTCTTTTTTGCCTAATTATATCTTCTTTTACATACATATACTGATGCACTAACATCACATGTCATAGCAAATAGTACTGAGCAGAGCAGAGCACGGGATTGCTAAATCAGCCCGGCCATTCAATGAGGGAGAGTTTGTGAAGAGTTGCATGATGAAAGTGTGTGAAGTCTTGTGTCCAAACAAAAGGCAAATGTTTGCAAATGTAAGCCTCAGCAGAAACACGGTTGCTAATAGGATTTGTGAGATGTCCACTGATGTGAAAACACAGCTGAGCGAAAAAACCAAAGACTTCGCTGCCTACATTTACTCTCTTGCAGTCGATGAAAGCACTGACACGACGGACACCGCACAACTCGCCATCTTCAGTTGTTCGTTATCCGAAATGTTCGTTATCTGAAACAATTTTTCCCATAAGAAATAAAGGAAACAGATTTAATTGGTTCCCAGCCCCTGTTGACTCGCTAATATTTGAAAGTTACAGGCTATATAGGTATTTGTTTTAATGAGAACAGTTATAATACAATATAAATGGAGTTAAATAAACATAAACACATTAACGAAAGCATTTAAACATTAGAAAACTTGTTTTGACGGCGTGGGTGGAAGCAGGTGTGGGGAGGAAGGGGTGGAATTACTGCCTGAATTCCCCCTCCATGAGCACACGTGACATTGTAAAATCGGGGATGATTTCCCTTTTCTGTCGCTTTGAGGTTAAAGGAAAAAACTTGTCCAGTGTCTGTTCCTTCTGCCTTTCTTGTAAAACTCTTGGATAATACGACATCACATTATCATTGAACATGTTTAGGTTCCTATTGCCTATCGCACTGTTAGGGAAAGACTTTTCTACAAACATTTGCAATTCCCTCCACTTCGCACACATTTCTTTAATCATTGAACTTGGGAATTCCTCCTTCCCTTCTTCCTCCCCCTCCGAAGACATATCCTCAGCTAAATTCTTTTCTTGCTCAGCCTGAAGGTGCTGCAACTCTTCACTAGTGAGTTCGTTATCGTGCTCCTCCACAAGCTCTTCAACATCGTCTTTATCCACTTCCAACCCCATGCTTTGGCCCAGGGAAACAATGTCATCAACAATGTCTTGTTCGAATCCTTCACAATCTCGCTCTGGCACACAGTCAGGCCACAGTTTCCTCCATCCGGAATTCATCGTACGGTAGGTCACTTGGTTCCAAGCGCTATCAATAAGATGAACACAATTCAAAACGTGGAAATGATTCTCCCAGAAGTCCTTGAGAGTTAAGTTGGTATCATTCCTTACATCGAAGCACTTTTTGAATAAGGCTTTCGTGTACAGTTTTTTGAAGTTTGAAATGACCTGTTGATCCATAGGCTGCAGCAAAGGGGTTGTGTTTGGTGGCAGATAGCGCACATGAACAAAATCGAACTCGCCTTTTAAATACTCGTTGAGATTTGGAGGATGTGCTGGAGCATTATCCAGCAGAAGGCATTTGAGGGGTAGGTTGTTCTTCTGTAGGTATTCTTTCACAGTCGGGGCAAAAACTTTGGTCACCCACTCAACAAAAAATTGGCGGGTCACCCAGGCCTTAGGATTAGACCTCCACATAACAGGCAATTTCTGTTTTATTACATTGTTCTTCTTAAATACTCTTGGATTGTCTGAATGGTAGACTAACAGCGGCTTCAGCTTCAAATCCCCACTGGCGTTACTGCACAATAGAAGAGTTAGCCTATCTTTCATAGACTTGTGCACAAAAATTACTAAATAAGATAATGCACACAGGTAAGGAACGACTGATCGTAACTGTGTCTCTAGCGCGAATGATTACATACTGGTCGATCACGTGTGGTTCACGTGGCTGTTCGTTATCCGAAATTTTGTTCGCTATCCGAGACAAACTTTTAACGAAATTTTTGTTCGTTATCGGAAATTTTTTTCACTATCGGAGACAAATTTTTAACAAAATTTTTGTTATCCAAATTTTTGTTCCCTATCCGAGACAAATTTTTAGCGAAATTTTTGTTTGTTAACCGAAAAAATTCGCTATCCGAGGCGTTCGCTAACCGAGGTTCCACTGTACTTTAATTTTGTTTTAATGTATGATTTTGTTTACACAAAATTAATAACAAACGTTTAGTTTTCTACTGTTCAATAAAGTTATCGGACTTAATTGATAACCTTCGGCCCGCCACCTTGTGTACGATGTGAGATTTGCCCCCTGGGTAATTGAGTTTGACACCCCTGTGCTAAATAAACACATAATAAAGTGAGAAATCGGAAGAAATTAAAAGAGAAGAGGAACCGAGGAAACAAACAATTATCGTTTAGCATTGTGGATAGTCTTACAGAATGGTTACTGAGGTTAGTTA
Organism: Pomacea maculata; assembly: GCA_004794325.1. Lineage (NCBI taxonomy): Eukaryota > Metazoa > Mollusca > Gastropoda > Architaenioglossa > Ampullariidae > Pomacea > Pomacea maculata. The sequence continues at coordinate 68,058 of SRHC01000331.1, read as the reverse complement.
GGGTATGGGCTATGTTCCCATAAATAACAAAACGAGATAACAACAATAGAGCTTACAGAAACAGTTTTGTCAGTTTACTGACTCTATGGCACTGATAACATGCTACTGATACTATGCCACTGACACTATATTACTCTATGACCCCAGACACATGACAGTTTGCTCGTGTCTCACCACGTGGTGCAGACGCTGGTCCTGTACAGGGGAGACCACTGTCAACAATGTCTGCTCATCCGTCGTCTGGTCAGGTGAGCCACTCTCCTTCCCTGCACGCTTACAGTACTTCAACTAGTTTTATCATCATAATTTTGTAGTGTGCTGGTCGTTTAAGCTAGGATAATGCTGATGTTGATATTTAATGTCATCCTGTACATCATCATCTCAGTGATGTACCCGGTGTTCACTCCTCTCACTGTAATAACTGACACAGGGTAAGCGACCTAAGGGAGGAGGTGGTAGACAGAGTTCTAGAGGCGGTGGCGGGGTCAAAGTTTACCTACACGCTGTGACTGATAAACAGGCGGCACTACTTACAGATACAGGTAGGTTGTATTTTTAATATGCTTTACTTTTTTAAAAACTGACAATAGATGAAAGCAGAATAAAAAGTAGACAGGAGAAAAGTAGAGAGATAACATTCACATGTAAACATCAGAATCAGTAAAGACATGAAAATGGTGGACAATAGAAAAGAAATGATCAATTATTATGATGATTTTGATAATTATAAAGAGCAGCTTTATGATTACGAGTAAATTACTAATGATCTGTGTTCGATGTCAATACTAAAAATAAACAATAGCATTAGCGCAATCAGCCGTTACATCTCCTCGTAATGATAAATAATCAGTTTAAA
>SRHC01000331.1:0-67082 GCA_004794325.1 Pomacea maculata | reverse complement strand
CCTCACCTGTACCAGGTATGAAGATTCTTATCATCCGCGGTCTTCCTTCTCAGATCGAAGCGGCAGTCAGGCTCATCAGCCAGAAGACTGGTTTAAAGGTTTGTTTGTTGACAATTAAATAAATATTAGAACAGTGTGCAACACATTATAACGTAGGAGATAAAAAAATACCTTACTGAATGACAGAGAATACAAAGGGCCATTTCCTGTACTAAATAGTAGTAGCTAATACAAGTAAAGTTTGAACACATATACTCAAGTGACTTAATAAGCAGTTATTATTTAATTGACCACACTGGTCTTCACACAGGACCCATTACCAGACCAGGCCCAGACATTCTGGCTCCAGTGGGTGGAGGCCGCGTTCCCTCATCTCGACTCTCGCGCCTACTTCCTGCCTCCTGTCTACGTCAACCGCGTGCCCATGACTAGACAGTCAGCTGCTGGTCAGGAGGTTCTCGTCCTACAGTCAGCACCTGGACAGGCTGGTCAGTCTAACCAACTACCGACGAGTTCATCTTCTGCTGCTCATTTGTCCATTCCTCAGCCTCCTCGTCTTCAGGACAGTGATGTCAGAGACGATGCTGCCATGCAAAGGATTTTTTTCTGTCTTCAGAAAATGTTTGAAGAGAACAGAGATGTGATGGTTGGACTGACTCAGCTTCAGTTCGGACAGTACCTGGGTGAACCTTGTTACGCTGCCGCCGCTACCCACCTACCCCGACCCTCCAACCTTCCTCCTTCTCTACCACACAAATCGAAACAGGGAGACTTTGATGTGCTTCTGATTCATCAACAGTACGGACTGGTAGTCTGTGAGGTGAAGGCAGTGGGTGACAATATCAAAGATTTAAACAAGTCACAGCAGGATATAGACAACAACATTAGACAGAAATTGAGTAACGCCGTGTCACAGCTGGACAAGGCGGAGGCCATGTTGTCTCACCTGGTGTCCGACATCGCTCCCGGTCTGCCCGTCACTAAGGTCATCGCCTTCCCCAACCTCACGACTCGTCAACTTCAACAGGCCATCTCCGGTGACAGCCTCCTCATTCCGGTTTCAGTATCTTTCTGTGGCCTTACAGATATTCTATAATATACCATTCAAAGTACCTAAATGTGTAAAAATAAATTTTGGTCAATAGAAAACGAACCGATAATGTGGACAGTGTATGTGAATGTGATTGAAATGTGGTGAAAGTGTATCTGTATGTATAAAAAAGAGACAATAATTGTTTGGGGGAAGGGATGTGTATCAATACCAGTGCCAGTAGCGGCATCCGCACGTGTGTAAGTGGCGGTTGTTATCAAATCGAATTCAAAGTGTAGTGTTACTTGGCAAATAAACGAATTCTTCTTTATTTTTTCTTCTTTGGTTAATATTATTTTCTTCACACTATCTCAGCACGATTTGTTTCAATAAAGTCATTGCATGTAGACAGCTGTTCTATCTATTTTAACGATATTATCCTGTTGGAGCCATTCTAAGCTACTGATTCGTATTTAACTTGTAATTAATACTTTAATGTTGAGGGTTGGTTAATTTTCGTTAAGTTTACTTTCATCTTCTATCTCTATATTTAACTTTTGTCGCATGACATGATGTGGATCCTCTACAGGACCTGTGTCGGTGTCTGGGAACAACAGATCCCTCCAACATCCCAGGTCTGTGTCTCTGCTGTGATCAGTTGTCTGACCCCAAGACCCCGTATGACGTCAGTAGTCACGTGCTGAGGGAACTCGGACACTGGTGGCAGCGACGTGTGGCTGGGGCTGGACCTGTCAGTCACATGACATCTAAGTTGTACAAGACACTGGTAGCCAGGTAAATATGACAATAATGTGTAGTCACAACACTGTCACAGTCTAAGCCTGTCGTGTACGATGTTAGATGTGACATCAGTGCTCACGACACTGTTCTCGTCAGACAAATCGTCAACAGACTATATTTCAAAAGTAAGAGTTTCTTCAGATGTTACAGGTGATATGTGGAAATTTGATGATTGGCGACGAAGCAGAAGTCCATAACGCCGATTTAGTAATCAATGGCATGTTGGTTGGTCCTCAATCTACGGTGCCAACCTCTCCAGGAAACTAAGTCTTTGCAGTTTTATAAGATTTCCAACAACACTTTATTCACAGTATATACGACAGTCCTCACTTGCAGACACGCTGGTAAATGAGACACACGCTGTAACTACACTGTGACCACAGTGACACACCTTGTATTACATTTTACATTGATGTAGAAATTCGCTAGATTAAAAGTTTAAGTGCATCTTAAATGTGGAATCTTTGTAGTGTGTATAGAATATATGTAAAACGTGACCCACCCTAGACCGGCCTTTTTTTCTCGAAGATTTTCCCGCATTCACACAAACAAAACACGGAAAACACACACACACACGGAAAGTCACTGTTGTCATAAGATAATAAACAAAATACAAAATGTGATAAGTTCATACTCACCATCCTAAGGAGCATGCTCTTAGCGCTTAAGAACAAGAACAAAACATGGACAGCATACGAGGGACAAGAAAACAAACGAATAACACACGAACTATAAAAAGATTAAACAACAGTTCTAATGATAAATAAAAAAAAACATATACAGAAAACGCAGAGGAACCAAAAATTAAGTACAAGAACTGAGAGTAACATGATATTGGAAAAGGAAGACGAGCATGGAAGTTGTCACAAAGGACTAGCATGGTGGGATAGGGTGTTAGGAATAATTTTCACGGAAGAAGTGCGTTGTCAGCGCATATGTAGCTCATCAAACCTGTATTCATCCACTGATGTAGTTTCAGGTTCAACAAAAAAATAAAGATGTTGTAAGTCCGACTGTTTGCCAGAGGCAAACCATTGTCACAGTGTTATAATTATTCTCTTGTTTTTTCTAAATACTTTTTTCTACCAGCTCACCAACTGCTTTCTGCAAACTTCTTAAACTTGAAACATATTTTACCTTAAAAATTTTATTTTTCTGTTTTGCGTTGTGCTGGAGTACTTCAATACTTAATTTGGAGCAGATCATTGTGTCAATTATAGAAGTAAGCTTTAGAAAGTTTCTTAAGCTAACATAAGTTAGACAGTAAAATAAAATGTCTCTTTAGTTTTAATAGACGCTATTCACATTTGGGGGGAAAATGAAATACAGTTAATAATTAACTTATTATTAATTGTAAAATAATAGTAATAGTTATTGTAAAAGACATCAACTGATGTAACTGTACTAGGTTCTGTGGTCCGGCGACAACAGTGACTGTACCATGCACATGTCCTCCACGTGTGAGTGTCAAGACCCTGGGTCAGGCCGTGTGGTGGACAGGAGAGTGCTATACTGCTGTCATCACACTCTTCCCGGAGCAACTTCACCTGCTACACACGGCGCCTCCAACACTCTTTGTCACCGGACCGCCCGGTACAGGTAAAACTGTGGTGCTGCTGCTGATGGCCATACAGTGGCTGCGGTGTGGTCACCACGTCTACGTTGTCAGTACGTGGATAAGGAGTCGTGCAGTGAGTATCATGCTGTATCACCTGTTGCTGCAGACAGTAAAGACACAACAGTCAGCAGGTGTATCACCCGGTCAGCCTCACCTGCTGCTGTATAATCTTGATGAGTATAAGGATGTGGAGAAGGCCGTCAACGACTTATCACAGGCAGGACGAGGAGGGTCGTTGTACGTCATCGCTGATGAAGTGAACAGGTGAGTAGTACATCGTGTGATGTGATGATAGACACACAGGTAGATGCCGCTCGCTATGATCTTATAATCACCACCAGGTGTCTAACAGGTGATATTTCCTAAATGAAAGGAACACCTGCCCTGCTCACGCAAGTTTCGTACCAGTAAGTAACTATCTTTTTCGCACACGCTTTTTACAATGACATGTTGTACGCATGCGCGATCTTCCATACGTGGTTACCAAGGTGACAAGCCTTGACCTCGACCTTCCGAAAGAAACGGTAGTTCGCGTGACCGTAGCTTTCATTCAAACAACAGGTATACAAGTAAACAAAGACGAGTTGGAGGTGCTTCAAGACTGATGGTCAAATTAAATGAGAAAGTTGTGATTTGTCCCGATGAACACATTGTGACAGTTAGCGCTGAGTTGAAGACAACGAAGTTGAACAAAGATGTGCAGTAGAAGACTACACCAGTTTATGGATTTAATATATACTCAACAACAAAAACAAAAGTAACAATACTAAATGAGCATTTAATACATTATTGCTTAAAATTGGCAAAGAAAGCTTGCATCTTAAGAACTTTGCATGTTATATAAATATATATATATTAGGTAGAATTTCTGTTATAAGTGACATATTTAATACAACTATATTTACTACTTACCTTGGAAATCAGTTTCACCCTCCCATCCTCTTTCTCCCATAGACCACATAAACACAGAAAGTAAAATATAATTTTTTTTCAGTTTACACCACAATTTCTTTATCATCTTCCAGCCATGTACGTGTTGAAGAAGATGAAACTAGTCCTTACACATCAGTTACGTACATCTGTACAAAATTCTTTTTAGTAATAAACGTTAATGGCTGTCAGTTGCTTAATTTTATTTGTACAAGATACATTTACGTGTATACTTACACATTCTGTGTCAGACAACAGACATATACTCTCTCTTGCCTCCCTCCCTCATGCATGTATACATATCTACACACACAACCACAGCATTCACCGCTATTCACACACATTATTATGTACAGTGTCAGTGAGCTTAGTATACAAGTAGCCTCCCCTTGACATCAACGTGTTACACAATTACTGTCTAGTCACACACAACACAGTCATACTCTGAACACGTTGTGATTTAAAGTGATCTTTCTGTTGCTGATACTTCATAAGATACTTTGACAGGAATTGAAAACTTGTGATGTTTGTGTGTGACGGTAACTACTGTAACACTCCTGTTTGTCACAGGTCACCACACTTCCACACTGTGTGTGATAGGCTTCGGACACAAGTTCCTCATCTCCATCTTTGGGCGGCAAATTGTTTCCATGGAGACGCACCCTCCGGCTGGCAAGAGGAATATCTAACCAGATCCCTCCGCTCTCCCCCGGCCGTCGTCAGGGAAGTCGAAAAGGACGAGATTATCACTGTGTGCCGTTATGTCCAGCCATACAGTGAGCGAGGTGTGCCCGACCACACAGACGGCCCGCCAGTCAAGATACTGTATCACCAACGTCAGGGTCACTCAGGTGACTGGCCAGTTGACTGTGTGACGTGCGGTCGTGACGTGGCCAGCTTCCTACACAGTCTCCGTGTTGGTGTTACAGGTAGGTGTGGGTATTGTGTAGTGTAACGTCTGTTGACAGATAAACACCGTGTGATAAATAACAAGCAGGTGAGAAACAGTCTTGTGAAGATAAATGTCAGATGTTGTTTGCCTAACTACCTACAGGGTGACAGCTCTTCATACCATTTCGTCTTTGACCTTTTATCTGAACCTTGGTTTGTGTGGACTGGTCATCTCTGTAAGTGTGACATCATTACCCAGGTTTCTGAATCGGTTTCTGTATCTTTACAACGTGTCTCAATTTCTAGGACATTTTTATTGAACTGTAACATCTGCGCCATCTTGCCATGTGTTACACCTGTTCATCATTTGTATTACTTGTGTCTACTTCACTGACACTTTAAACTTTGTTTGGCACTGCTAACCACTCAGTTTTCCGTTGTCTGATGTGCGGACCTGTGCCTCATGGCTGCACTGTCTGTATAGTAGATGTTTGTGTCCTCTTCATCTCAACGATGTGACTGACGATGAGTGTGATATCAGGGATTGGTGTTTGTCTGTCGTCTGCTCCATGTGTGTTTGAGGCTGCTGTCACGTGATCTTGTGTCTGGATACTTACCTGTGTTACCTACAACTAAAGTATTCAGGTGAATCTTTGTTTACCTCCCCTTACCTGTGTGACACTTGTAATGTTGCTGTGTGTAACACGTTGTTTGTGTTGTTTACTTTGTGTACAACATATTGAGTTTACCTGTAGTGTTATTGTGCTGTGGAGTCTGATAATCTACATGGACATTGCTGACTGCTTATGTCAAAGCTAATGGCAGAAAAGTGCGCTGTCAAGATTCCATTATTATTATCATAAACATTATCATTATGTATATTATCATTATTTTCATTACGCTCACTGTGTAAGTCACATGTTACTGTCATTTTACGACGTGTTTATATCCATGTGTCTGTCAGTGTGTACGCTGTATCTCCGACAAGTGACTAACAGTACAAACTGACTTTGAATGTTAACAGAAAATGTCACGACAACAGCCACGAGCGTCACCTCCACCAACGGCGCCACAACACCGCCCTGCCTGCAGTGGAGAGACGTGCTGGTGTTGGACTGGTGTGACGTTAGTGACGACTCGGGTATGGTGAAGGGACTGAAAGGAGCGGGTATCCCAGTGCAGGTGATGAAGGACGATGACATGGAAGACGTTGCAACGGCCCACAGTGACGTGGTGTGGGTGACGAGTGCATTTCGTGTTTGTGGTCTGGAGAGAAAAGTTGTTGTCTGTCTGAATGATCTAGTTACAACCCGGATGTTCTCCATGTCGAAGAGTATCTGACGTCATCACACATTGACGTCATAGACATGTGGTCTATGACATTTTTATCTACACATTTTGTGTATGACACGTTCATATCTACATGTTGTGTATTGCACTCACAACAGTCGGTGTCTGTCTTTACACAACAACTAGTGTTAACTTTAATATCATACGTATGCACACAGATGAAGTCACACTTTTATTGCAGCATGTAAATACGTTTTACAACATAGCACACCACACATAAACTAACCTTTTTGAAAAAATTCTACTTTTTTATCAACAATTCGAGAAAGTACATGCACTGCAGCTGCAACATTACCAGGAGCAGCAGTAACTGTGTGTCGGGCTGTGGCAGTAAAACGTTTAAGAGAACAAGTTTTTTTAAATATTAACTTTTCTTGTTCTTTTCTGCAGTGGACTGTTGAATATGTTCCAGGAATTTCTTTTCTTGTATTTGTTTATGAATTTACACACAGACTGTGTCATACTAAGTCGTGTACAGACCTCCCTTCAAACCGTTATTTTGCCAGAGCAGCTGTCAACATGTCTCCAAGATCTGAGAATGACGAACCTCACGTGACCTGCCCAGTTGGTTACACAAATAATAAAACACATTCTCGTGTGATTTTGTCCTTTTTCTCACAGTCACCTTTTACTCTCCTCAGGAGACGATGTTGATTCTATTGCTAATTTGGTTTATGAATGATTAAACGACAAGAAGTGAACAGGTCGCGACTTTCAAATGAATAAAGACTTTTAATTGTTATCCACCGAGTTCATGTTCACAAGTGTCTGTCAGTCCTTTCACAATCACACTTCTTGCAAGACCAGGACATGACTACATGGTGTTAGTCTTAGTGAGGAACCTGGTCAGTCCCGCTACACTTGTTTGTTTGTTGCCACAGTACTTTCAACACAAACACTTGTAACTACACTAATAATTCTCATACTTTGATCTTTGCGTGTGTGTTTTCCCATGTGCGTGAATGTCACGCTGGTTATCTTGAACATCTTCTTCAGTAGGGTATAGATATTAATGTTTTATGTTCTTTTATACAGCATAAGTAAACTAGACAAAAATACAAGACCCATATTATTCAGCCAACAGACAGACATCCTGCACCAAGGGTCACACCCGTTAGAACATACCCTGGTGTTGATCAAAACAATTTTTGGGGATTTTTTTCATTTATAAACATAACAGACTTTTTTTTTTTTGCTATATCTGTACTCGCTGCAGACATGACAGTCCGTTGAAAGGACGGAGTTATTCTCTGGGAAAACCCGATAAACTAGATTAAAGAGTAAATGTTGATGACCAGTTAACTGCTTCACTGTTAAAATTTCAGATAAACAATTTACCAGTCATTGCATGTACTCCATACTAGCGGGTGTCTCTTATTTCTAGTGAACTAATCTTGATTACAGCGACAACGCCACCAGAGACAGGCACCACACCGGCCTGGGGACAATGAGACTGGCCGTCAGTGTTGTTGTTTTAAAGGTAATTAGCAATCTTAAGCAGTCATCAGTAGTAATGAGCAGTGCTGAACTGCAATTAGTCTTGATGAGAAGTATGGGAATATACTCAGACGTGTACAACCATTTCTGGATAAGGATGAGTCAGAACATTTCCCTAATGTTATTACATGTATATTGTTAAAAGATTCAGATACCCAAGGTAGTGATACAATAAATACCACAATTCACTTAGAAGATGAGGTTAGATATATATAGTAAGACCAACATGAAGCACAATTTACTATCTGAAAACAAAAGCAGAGACAGAACTTTCAATGTGTTTAGCTGCTCTTGGTAACAAAGACGGGTCCTCCTGTTTTGTAGACTTTCTTTAGAAGCATCTTCCCACATGAAACCAAAGCTCACTGCACAAAAATCTTTGACCCACCATTTGAATCTTGTCTAAACCTTTAAAATATTTCAACTCCTCTAATGTGAATCATCTTTTTTCTCACTAATGTACACTGCTACCCTCAGCCTCTCTTTTCTTTCTTTGCCAATAAATGTGTGTGTGTTTGTTTGTTTGTTTGTTTGTTTGTTTGTTTGTTTGTTTGTTTGTGTGTTTGTTTGTTTGTTTGTGTGTGTGTGTGTGACAAAGATTTCCTATTAACCTTGATACAGTTTTTGCTGTTCGCTGGTCTACATCACATATAGATGACATAAAACAAATCCTTGTGAGGGAAATGAATATCTTCTTTGGTACGTATTTACTGAAGAAGGCAGTGCAATAACAACTCCAATTCTTTCGCTTTCGTCTGAAGTCATTTCCACGCTAGAATCTTCCTGTAGTTTACTTTCAAGTATCATGTACTTCCCCAATAAATAACAGTCAGATGGGGAAGCATGTACCCGAGTGGTTAGAGCGATGGCGTTTAAACTAAGAGTAATCTGTTTCAATTCCCGAGTAGCAAAGCATGCTCTCCTAATCACCCACCCAACGAGAACGGGGTATCTGACTATATAGGGTACGACATCGCTCTCATGTAAAGCTTTCTCCAAGAAAAGTGAGGTCTCTAACACCTTACCAACGACCTCAAAAGATTAGCGGGTGACCTTTACCTACCAGCCATTGCCGTCAGTAAAATCTCAACAGAAAATCCAAGAAACCGTCATCAAAGTTAGTGGTCAAGTACCGAAGTAAGGCATATAAATCCGTACTTAAAAAGTAGACGCAATACATAAAGAAACGTTAAAATTATTATTATTATTTACAAAATGTGTAAAGCACGTGCTCACTCTCCTAAGGAGCAAGCTCTTAATGCTTAAGAACAAGAACAAAACATGGACAGCATACGAGAGACAGGAAAACAAACAAATAACATATGAACTAGAAAAGAATGAACAACCGTACTAAACAAAGAATAAAATCAAATACAGCAAAGACAAAGAGGAATCAAATAACAAGAACAAGTGCTGAGTACATGATATTGCATAAGTAAGAATGGGAAAAGGAATAGCATTATGGGAAAGGTTGTTACGAGTCATGTTTACAGAAGAGGTGCGTTTATAATATATTAATATTATTTATATTGCATCTTTAGTTCATCGCCTAGAAAAAGCAAACCATACAAATCATTATTCAACTTTTCCGGCGGTTTTTATATTTTTAAAATTCTTTTTTATCTTCCTCGTCAGAAAATGCCCAATAATCGTCTAAGGATGTCAGACGGCCATTTTGTAGAGAACAGGACTGTAGTGTTGCCTTTACGAGGTAAATCGTAACCCTGGTAACAACACCGCCCACTGGGAAGTCATTTCATCTGGAGTATCACCAACTCGGAGGTAGAATGTCAAAAACAAATATTCCTTTTAGAAGCATAAACAATTTATATCAACACCTAAAAGCAAGCCTGATATTATACGGTAAACAAAAATTCTTCATAAAGTTGCTTTTTAATTTATTTTAATTGCTTAAGAAATATAAGGAACTTATTGAGTCTTTAGAAAAATTAATTACAGCTGCTGATGGTCATACAGTGGCTGCGATGTGGTCACCACGTCTACGTTGTCAGTACGTGGTGGGGAAGTCGTGCAGCGTGCATCATGTTGTATCACCTGTTGCTGCAGTCAGTAAACACACAACAGTCAGCAGGTGTATCACCCGGTCAGCCTCACCTCCTGCTGTATGATCTTTATAAAAGTAAAGAAGTGGAGAAGACCGTCAACGACTTGTCACAGGCAGCAAGAGGAAGGTAGTTGTACATCATCGCTGATGAAGTGAGCGGGTGAGTAGTACACCGTGTGATGTGATGATAGACACACAGGTAGATGCCGCTCGCTGTGATGTTTGAATCCCCAACAGTTAACAGGTGATATTTTCTCTACGCCACTATTTTTTTCGCACACGCTTTTTGCACTTACTTGTTGTACTCATGGGTGAACTGCCATACGTGGTTACCAAGGTGATAATATTAAACCTTGACCTTGACCTTCCAACAAAACGGTTATCTCGAGACATATACAGCATAAAACAGACAGGAACGCAAGCAAATATTATATGACTTGAAAGAGAAGTAACAACCGTACTTAAAGAAGAATAAAATCAAATACAAAAAACACAAAGAGGAACCAACTAACAAGAACAAGAGCTGAGAGTAGCAGGATATGCAGAATGAAGGATGATTGTTAGGAGTCATGTTTACAGAAGACGTGTGTTTTCATTGAACTTGTACAGGATTCAATAGTTCGTAGGTGGCGGATATGGAAAGGCAGAGAGTTCCATTATTTCGCTATACAATAACTAAACATCAAGTGGCATATGTTGTAGTTCTGGTGACAGGAAGAGGAAGGAGACGATCATCAGACGAGGACCAGACTTTTGTAGCTGAAATGAAAGGGAAGAGCAGTTCGGAGAAATAATCATGGCAGGTGTCAGCAAAGAAATTAAAACACAGCACGGACAGTTTGTACTGATGCCAGAACGGATGGGAAGCCAGTGTAAAAAACTAATGAGAGGGGTGGCGTGGTCACGTGTCCTGCTCTAAGCACCAGATAAAAATATGGAATGTTCATTTTAACTTTAGTTTCAAAAGAGCCAAAAAAAAAAGCAACGTTGCTTCTTAAGAGCTTTGCATGCAGAATATATTTTCAGGTAGAATTTCTTTTAAAAGTTACATATTCATTACAACTTTATTTACTACTTATCTTGTAAATCAGTTTCACCGTTTTCTTCTCTTTCTCCCAAAGATAAAATAAACACAGAAAGTAATGTAGAGCTTTATCATCTACCTGCCATGTACTTGTTGAATAAGATGAGACTAGCTTTAGTCCTTACACATCAGTTTTGTACATCTGTACACAATTCTTGTTAGTAACAAACGGTAACGCTTGTTAATTCCTAATTTTTATTTGTTGTTAGGAACAGGGGTTGTTGCCCCTGTCTGTGTTAGTCAGGGATTATTGCCCTTACCAGTATCAGTGAATTTTTGGGTGCGTCGTGTTTAGCGTCAGAACACGACGTCATTTTATGACGTAGTTTTAGATTGTGGGGAGAGTGGAAAATTTTTGGAAGAAGCAGACGACGGGGAGACGAGATAGAAAAGACAGGGTGAAAGTGGTCTGAGTGTACGTGTGGATAGAGGGACCGGTAATAAGTAAACTAGTTGCTTGCCGAGTCAAGAAACTACGAAGGGACTCACTGGGAGTGTGGAAACCCAATGTAACCGCCGGAGAGGTGATGAGAAGCGGACGGAGAAACATCCAATGGATAAGTAAACATTTTTTAGGGTTTATTTATCAAAAACCGGCTCCAAGCATATTGTGAGTTGTATAATTTTGCTTTTGCAATGCCATTTTATTTTGTATCTCCTGTAATGTTTCGTCCTTTACTTTTATTTCAAGTAAACTACCAGACGGTAGTGAAGTTTCGCTTCATGCGCATGCGCAGACTATACCCGTACGTTTAGATACGCCTGGAGGATTCAATTCACTACAGGGGCAGAGCTGTAACAAAGGTCGCTAATACAATCCTGTGTGCAGTGTAGCAGAATATATATTGCTCATAAGTCTTAAATATCCCGGTAAGTTTACAAAGATTAAAATCACCGAGAATAAACTTGGGTCGTCTGGGCAAATGACATCTATGTTTGTGTATCCGCCGTCATTCGATACGTGGTCACACTCTCCTTGTGCGCATGGAAATCACCAATTTAAAAAAAATATAAAAAATAACGGTAAGATATAGAAAAAAATTTAAACTAATAATAAGAGGTCAAACTGTGTGAAACAAAAATGTTTACATTTGAATCCTGTATGAACAGTCACTTATTGGGTAATCCAAAGCAAAACAAGTAGGTTTCATTGAATTGTTTTTAAATTTCACACAGGATTGCACAGGATATATCATGCTAGCACAAGTTACACCTCCAGGAATCACATTTTGATAACTGCATATAAAGTTGAAATGAATAAACATTGTTCTTCTTAAAAAAAATCAGATTAAGGCATTTAATAATATTATTATCGCTACCCTAAGAAGGTACAGAGCCGCACGTAAATAAATCACTATGGAGCATCGAGTGCCTGCGAAGCAAATTTTCACCGGTGTTAAAAAATTTATATCTGTTTAACTACAAAAAAAGACAAAATATATGTGGTACGCCGTTTAAAAGAGCATTTTAAACACATTTAAACACATTTGCGTGGTATTAATTTCAAGAATTATAGTTTCTGATTTCTCGTAGTAAGCTCACATCAAAGATAGTAACTGTATAGGCTTAGATTTCAGAAACCGGTCGGAATCTCACAAGTAAGAAATTAAAGAACTTTTTTTTACATGATATGTACAAGCATAAAGAACCAAACAAGATCATATTTATTAGAATATACATTAGAATTTAAATATTACTTACTTTCTCCTTCTCATTTTCTGTTGTTTGAGTACAAATCCACGTCAAATCGAGTGACCTTAATCTAATGTCAATATGGCGCACAAGTAAACTAACTATACAGTGGTTTAAAACACGAGCAAACACATGATTGGTTGAATATTTCAGCTTATAAAGGGAGGTAATCGTTCATGAAACAAGTCCCAAAGGTTCCCATGTTTTCTCCCTTGTGTATTCGTTCATTTACGCACAGGGTTTACCCTACACTGGCTACCGCAATGTTTCGTCCCTGGGCGGCTGGAATGTCCAACCTTAGTATAGCCGATATCCACTGTGTATACATAAGTGTGTGAACAGCTGAGGAAATTTCAAACGATTTATCAAGTGTCTCAATCTACTCACTGGGGCCTAAGCCTCGAGGAAACCAGCAAAGACCACATCCTGCCCCAACGGTCACAGTCATAGGAACATCAAACACACCCGGATATTGATCTATAATACTTATTTATTTAGTTTACATTTCTGTTTAAATATAACAATACACTCATGTACACTCCTGCCCACTGCACATACAATATGATGACATTAAAGCTGAACTATTATTTCGCGATTCGGGAAACTCCGATAAAGTAGATCGACATTGAGAAACATTTTTATAACAGAGTACACAGCTCTTAGTTCCGCCATCTTGCCAGTCCTCGTCGTGACCACAGCAAGAGAAATAACTCAGTTATTCCACTCCAAAGGCGCGAGAGAGATTTACAGGTGAGTACTGATTTCCTTCTGTCGTTGATGTGATAAAGACTTTAATACAGCGATAACATCGCCATCGTGGTCTGAGGAGGAAGACAGGCTGTGAGTGTGTTTGAGGTCAGGACAAGTAAGGAGCAATACTTAGCAGTACTGAGTGTATATTGGGTATATCACAATGCTGAAGTCGACTATGAAGTACATGTAGTCAGTAGTTGTCTCCACTAGCTGGGCAAAGTGCGAAGAGCGCTGGCATCTGATCTGAGAGACACTTGGTTCGATACCCGTGTGGCGCAGCAAACTTTCCCTCGTCAACCAGCTGCTGGGAATAGCGACATGGCTTTATGCAGGGTTGGGGGAGGCAGGACAGTGAGAGAGGAATTTGTTATAGTGTTTTATACATTGTAGTTGGTTGATGGTGTTATGTCAAACATCTAGAGTACTCGTTTTAAGCTCAAGCTTATGAATTGCTTTGTAGACACGAATGTGTTGTGTCCACATGATTTGTCTGATAATCCTCACTCTCAGCTATTATCATCATCTAGGAAAAGGTAGTTTAATACTTTTATTGTTTATATGTGCTAAATAAACACATAATAAAGTGAGAAATCGGAAGAAATTAAAAGAAAACAGGAACCGAGGAAACAAACAATTATCGTTTAGCATTGTGGCTAGTCTTAGAAAATGGCTACTGAGGTTAGTTAGGGTATGGGCTATGTTCCCATAAATAACGAAAAGAGATACCAACACCTACTTGACAATAGAGCTTACAGAAACAGTTTTGTCAGTTTACTGACTCTATGTCACTGACACTATATTACACTAAGACAACAGACACATGACGGTTTGCTGGTTTCTCACCAAGAGTGGAGACCACGTGTTGCAGACGCTGGTCCTGTACAGGGGAGACCACTGTCAACAATGTCTGCTCATCCGTCGTCTGGTCAGGTGAGCCACTCTCCTTCCCTGCACGCTTACAGTACTTCAACTAGTTTTATCATCCTGATTTTGTTGTATGAAAACACCTTTAAGCTGGCATAATGCCGGTGTAGATATTTAATGTCATCCTGTACATGATCATCTCAGTGATGTACCCGGTGTTCACTTCTCCTCTCACTGTAATAACTGACACAGGGTAAGCGACCTAAAGGAGGAGATGGTAGACAGAGTTGTGGAGGCGGTGGTCGGGTCAAAGTTTACCTACACGCTGTGACTGATGAACAGGTGACACTACTTACAGATACAGGTAGGTTGTGTTTTTAATATGCTTTACTTTTTAAAACTCAAAATAGATAAAAGTAGTATAAAAAGTAAAAGTAGTGAAATAGCATTTACAAGTAAACATCACAAAGTCGATGAAGCCATACAAATGGCGGATAACTGACAGAGAAATGATAACCATAATTATGATGATAATCATAATGAGCAGCTTTATGATCTCGAGTACAGTATTGATGGTCTGTGTTCGATGTTAATATTAAAAAAAAAATACCGTTAGTGCAATCAGCCGTTACAGCTCCTCCTAATAATAAATGATAAGTTCAAAAGCAATTGTCTGTTATAATTTAAAGAAATGTGTATGTTCATTGGCAATCAGTCATTTCTTTTTAAAGTGAACACACGCCCCCTGGAAGAGGTAAAGAAAAACACAGGCGCTGACATACAGTTTGACCCCAACCCCTCACCTGTACCAGGTATGAAGATTCTTATCATCCGCGGTATTCCTTCTCAGATCGAGGCTGCAGTCAGGCTCATCAGCCAGAAGACTGGTATAAAGGTTTGTTTGTTGACAATCAAATAAATATTAGAACAGTGTGCAACAGACTATAGAGCAGGAGATAAAAAATACCTTACCTAATGACACAAAATACAAAGAGCCATCTCCTGTATTAATTAACAGTAGCTAATACATGTAAATCTGAACAAAAACCCTCAAGTGACCTAATTGGGAGTTATTATTTAATTGACTAGACTGGTCTTCACACAGGACCCATTACCAGACCAGGCCCAGACATTCTGGCTACAGTGGGTGGAGGCAGCGTTCCCTGATCTCGACTCTCGCGCCTACTTCCTGCCTCCTGTCTACGTCAACCGCGTGCCCATGACTAGACAGTCAGCTGCTGGTCAGGAGATTCTTGTACTTCAACCTGCACATGGACAGGCTGGTCAGACTAACCAAGAGCCTACGAGTTTATTTTCTATTGCTCATTCGTCCATTCCTCAGCCTCCTCGCCTTCAAGACAAAGACATCAGAGACGATGCTGCTATGCAGCAAATTTTCCTCTTTCTGCAGAAAATGTTTGAGGAGAACAGAGATGTGATGGTTGGACTGACTCAGCTTAAGTTCGGACAGTACCTGGGTGAACCTTGTTACGCTGCCGCCGCTACCCACCTACCCCGACCCTCCAACCTTCCTCCTTCTCTACCACACAACTGGAAACAGGGAGACTTTGATGTGCTTCTCATTCATCGACAGTACGGACTGGTAGTCTGTGAGGTGAAGGCAGTGGGTGACAATATCAAAGATTTAAACAAGTCACAGCAGGACATAGACAACAACATTAGACAGAAACTGAGTAACGCCGTGTCACAGCTGGACAAGGCGGAGGCCATATTGTCTCACCTGGTGTCCGACATCGCTCCCGGTCTGCCCGTCACTAAGGTCATCGCCTTCCCCAACCTCACGGCTCGTCAGCTTCAACAGGCCATCACCAATGACAACAACCTCATTCAGGTTTCAGTACCTATTTGTTACCTTACATGTCTTATAATATACGTTACAACCTAAATGTGTAAAATGTATTTTTTTTGGTCAATAGAAGACAAACCGATAATGTGGACAGTGTATGTTTATGAAATGTGGTGATAATGTGTATATACATGTGTATATGGAGCATGAGAGTCAAGTTTGTAGCCATTCAATGTCTAAACCTATGTTTGCAGACATTCTATATAACTAACTAAACCTATAACTGTGTTGCTCAATGTTTGCAAACACCATTTTTTTATTACTGTGTACTTCTCTGACGCCTAGTCAACATTTGGGTACAGAACACAACCATGTTGACTTTTCTAAAAGTGAACAAAATAATTGATTTTATTAGTTACGTTAAAGTTAAATGAAGTCACACATTTTAAGATGGTTATATTTTTCATTCAACAGGTAAATTACATAAAAAAAGGCTTAGAAAAAACAGTGACTAAGCTTTATCTTTCTGTTCTCGCTTTTTCCGTTCCTTGTCTCTGTTACAGTTTGTTTACTTAAAATCCATACTACTTTAAATTAGCATGTGATAAAGGCCTAAAATTTGGTTGAATGTTTCTTTCAACATATCTAAACATTTTCTTAGAGCTTTTAAAAAGAAATTGATGTTTAGTAGGTACTAAACATTTACTTTCTTTGTTTTACTAAGCTTGTTTAGTTCAAAAGCTTATAACTTAATATTGACATGTGATATAGAACTGAAAATTGGTGAAAGGTTTCTTCATACAAATGTAATCATTTAAATGAGGGCACATAAAAAAATTTGTAGTTTAGTAGTTACTAAAATTTAAGTTTTTCTTTCCTCGTTTTCTCAGTTTCTTGTTTCTGTTATAGACTGTTTACTTCAAAAGTTTACAACTTTATATCGACAAGAGATATAGACCTGCAGTTTGGTTGAGGTTTTCCTCATAACAATTTAAAGATTTTTTTTAATTTTTAATTTAAAGATCAGGGCATTTTTTAGGAAATATCGAGTTGTTTGGTAGTTATACCGTTTTCAATTAAAATTTCTTAAAATTGAAGACAATGTTTTACAAAAAAAGAAAATCATAAAAAACTAAGCCGAGTTTGAAAACTCTTTTCCTATAGAAATGTAGATCGGTCTTGTAAGTAACTATTTCAAACAGAATTTTACTCACAAAATTGTCGAAGTTTGTTCTTTATGAAACGTTTGCTTGGACGCTATTTTGAATTGTTTCCATGGCAACCGATAGTGTGACAAGTGCAGTAAAACCACATTTTGAAACTTCATTCAAGGCCTGATACAAAAAAAGTGCGTGCTATCCCGTGAAACAACAACAACAACAACAACAAAAATTTCGACCTGTACCAAGCCATCACTCGTTTCACATGCCATGATGTGGATCCCTTACAGGACCTGTGTCGGTGTCTGGGAACAACAGATCCCTCCAACATCCCAGGTCTGTGTCTGTGCTGTGATCAGCTGTCTGACCCCAAGACCCCGTGTGACGTCAGTAGTCACGTGCTGAGGGAACTCGGATACTGGTGGCAGCGACGTGTGGCTGTGGCTGGACCTGTCAGTCACATGACATCTAAGTTGTACAAGACACTGGTAGCCAGGTAAATATGACAATAATGTGTAGTCACAACACTGTCACAGTCTAAGCCTGTCGTGTACGATGTTAGATGTGACATCAGTGTTCACGCCGCTGTTCTCGTCAGACAAATCGTCAACTTATTATTTTTCAAAAGTATGATTTTCATCTTGAACAGGGGAGGGTAACTGTTACCAGATGTTACAAAAAAATGTGGAAATGGATGACATTAATGGGTGAAGAAGCACAGGACCCTAGCGCCGATGTCGTAGTCAATGTCTTGTCCGTTAATCCTCAATCTACGGTGCTAATCTCTCCAGGAAACTGAGTCTTTGCCGTCGAAGAGATTTCCAACAACACTTTATTCACAGTATATACGACAGTCCTCACTTACAGACACGCTGGTAAATCGGCGACACGCGCTGTAACTACACTAACAGCCGCACCTGCTGACCTCACGACTACACGCGCCTCACACCTGTGGCCACAGAGACAAACCTTATATTACATGTTACATTGTAATTATGTCATTACCAGTGGTCAGTTGTAATCCTAAAATACAAATGACCGTCAGATCGCATCTTTTATAAGAATTTGTTGACAAACACTTTTTTTGTGGACCTTGTCGAAATTTGTTAGATTAAAAGTTTTAGTACATCTCAAATGTTCGAATATTTGTAGTGTGAATAGAAAATATGTCAAACGTGAGCCACACAAAAAGACGGATGGGATGGGAATGGTGTTTTACGCCGTGCAAGCAGCTATGGCTATATCACGGCAAGAGAGTAAGCCCTATAAAGATGCCACTTGCAGAGAAAGAACAGCGTGCCCGAGCCGAGAGTTGAACCCAGGACAGCCAACCTTCACTGTATTGGTGACAGGCGCTCACACAAAAATACACTCGTCATATAATAATAATGAACAATTTGTAAAGTGCATACTCACACTCCTAAGGAGCATGCTCTTATCTCCAAAGAACAAGAACGAAACATGGACAGTATTATGCTGTTTTCCATTGTGTGCGAGTACTTCAATCTTTAAGTTTGAGCAAATCATTGTGTCCATTATAGAAGTAAGCTTTTGAAAGTTTCTTCAGTTAACATAAGTTAGAGGGTGAAAAAAGTTACTTTTTAGTTTTAACATAAATTATATATCTTTACTTGGAAAAAATAAATGCAATTAACAATAAACTTATTATTAATTGTAAAATAATGTAAATGTTTTTTGTAAAAGACATCACTTGATGTGACTGTACTAGATTCTGCGGTCCGGCGACAACAGTGACTGTGCCATGTACATGTCCTCCACGTGTGAGTGTCAAGACCCTGGGTCAGGCCGTGTGGTGGACAGGAGAGTGCTATACTGCTGTCATCACACTCTTCCCGGAGCAAGTTCACCTGCTGAACAAAGCAGATCCTAGGGTGTTTGTTTCTGGTCCACCCGGTACAGGTAAAACTGTGGTGCTGCTGCTGATGGCCATACAGTGGCTGCGGTGTGGTCACCCCGTCTACATTGTCAGTAGTTCGCGTGGAAGTGGTGCAGCGTGCATCATGTTGTATCACCTGTTGCTGCAGTCAGTAAAGACACAACAGTCAGCAGGTGGATCACCTGGTCAGCCTCACCTGCTGAAGTATGATCTTTATAGAGGTAAAAAGGTGGAGAAGGCCGTCAACGACATGACACAGGCAGCAAGAGGAGGGTCGTTGTACATCATCGCTGATGAAGTGAGCGGGTGAGTATGATCGTCATCGTGTGATGTGATGATAGACACACGGGTAGATGTCGCTCGCTGTGATGTTTAAATCACCACCAGGTGTTTAACAGGTGATATTTCATTAATGAAGGGAACACCTGCCCTGCTCACACAAGTTTCGCTCCGGTACGCCACTATTTTTTTCGCACACGCTTTTTGCACTTACTTGTACGCATGCGTGAACTGCCATACGTGGTTACCAAGTTGATAACCTTGACCTTCAAAAAAAAAAAAAAAAAATGGGTTAGCTCGAGACATCGACAGCATAAGACAGACAGGAACACAAGCAAATATTATATGAATTATAAGAGAAGTAACAACCGTTCTAAACGAAGAATAAAATTAAATACAAAAAACAAAGAAGAACCAAATAACGAGAACAAGAGCTGAGATTAACAGGATATGCAAAATTTCGTTAGGAGTAATGTTGACAGAAGACGTGTGTTTTCTGTGCACGTATAAAGGATTCAATAGTGGATAGGTGGCGGCAGGGCCGTGCTTAGGGGCAGGCGGACGAGGCATCTGCCTAGGGCCCCGCGCTTCAAGGGGCCCCGCGCTTTTGATTGATATGGTAACTAGGCATATGGAAGTGTAGTCAGCCGTATCATATTCTCGCTGGACGCGCTTGGAGACACAAGGCTGCTGGACACCGAGGATTTATCGCGCATGAACGTTCGTGCATTGAGCTATTGCTGGATTTATGTGAGGGCCCCGCACATGCCCTTTGCCTCGGGCCCCGCGGGGGCTAAGAACGGGCCTGGGTGGCGGATATGGAATGGTTGAGAGTTCCATTGTTTCGCTATACAATAACTAAACATCATGTGGCGTATGTTGTTGTTCTGGTGACAGGAATAGTCAGGAGACGACCATCAGACGAGGACCAGACTTACCTGGGATGTAAGGGAAGAGCAGTTCGGAGAAATAATCAGGGCAGGTGTCAGCAAAGAAATTAAAACACAGCACGGACAGTTTGTACTGGATATGAAAACGGATGGGAAGTCAGTGTAGACAACGAATGAGAGGGGTGCATGGTCACGTGTCCTTGCTCTAAGCACCAGATAATAATACGGAATGTTCATTTTAACCAGACAGCTGTTTTTACTTTAGTTTCAAAAGAGCGAAAAAAAAAAAAACAAAAAAACAAAGCGAGCGTTGCTTCATAAAGAGTTTTGCATGCAGAAGATATTTTCAGGTAGAATTTCTTTTAAAAATTACATATTTATTACAATTTTATTTACTACTTGTCTTGAAAATCAGTTTCAACCTTTTCTCTTCTTTCTCCCATAGATAAAATAAACACAGAAGAAAATGTATAGCTTTATCATCTACGTGTCATGTACTTGTTCAAAAAGATGGGAGTAGCTTTAGTCGTTACACATCATTTTAGTACATCTGTACACAATTCTTTTCAGTAATAAACGTTAATGCTTGTCAATTGCTTAATTTTATTTGTACAAGATACATTTACGTGTATACTTACACATTCTGTGTCAGACAACAGACATATACTCTCTCTTGCCTCCCTCCCTCATGCATGTATACATATCTACACACACAACCACAGCATTCACCGCTATTCACACACATTATTATGTACAGTGTCAGTGAGCTTAGTATACAAGTAGCCTCCACTTGACATCAACGTGTTACACAAATACTGTCTAGTCACACAAACACAGACATACTCTGAACACGTGACAAAAAGTTGTTGTTGATTGTGATTTAAAGTGATATTTCAGTTCCTGATACAGGTAGTCCTCGGGTTACGACGGTCTCGAGTTACGTCGTTTCGTGGTTACGACACTCATTCCCACTTACAGCGACAGTGATAACAAAGCAACGTAGTGGATTTATTATTGAGATGGACAGATTATTGGCGCTTTGGTTGCAAGACCAAAGTCAGCGACGTATCCCTGTGAGTTTTATGGTTATTCAGGAGAAGGCTAGGCGACTGTTTGAGGCGTTGAAAAGAGAAAAGGGGGAAGGAAGTGAAAGTGAAGAATTTGTGGCAAGGAGGGGTTGGTTTATGAGGTTTAAGGATCGTGCCAATTTCCATAACATTAAAGTGCAAGGTGAAGCTGCTAGTGCTGATGAGAAAGAGCAACTGAGTTTCCTAATGCATTGGCTAAGATAATTGAGGAGGGTGGTTACTGTGCTCAACAAGTGTTCAACGTGGATGAGACAGGCTTGTTGTGGAAAAGTCTGCCTAACGTAACACTGTTTATTACTGTTACAGCACTTACAGTACAGTATTTCATTATTAAACGTACTGTACTACAATATTTTACTGTACTTATGTTTATTGATAACTATGTAGGGTACTGTGTTAGGATAGGTGTTTGGATAGGCTAAGTGTTTGTAGTACTGTACTGTTATTGTGGTACAGTACTGTATCAACGTATGATCCGACTTACGTAGAAATTCGGTTTACGACGCCGCGTTAAGAACGGATCCCCGTCGTAAGTCGAGGACTACCTGTACTTCATAAAATACTTTGACAGGAATTGAACACTTGTGATGTTTGTGACTCGACGACCTTCCAGCAGCCGGAAGCTGTGTTTGACGGTAACTACTGTAACACTCATGTCTGTCACAGCTCACCATACTTCGGCACTTGGTGTGACAGGCTGCGTACACAAGTTCCTGATCTCCATCTTTGGGCGGCAAGTTGTTACCATGCATACGCACCTGCCGGCTGGCAAGTGGAATATTTAACCAGACCCCTCCGCTCTCCACCGGCCGTCGTCAGGGAAGTAGAGCAGGACTGGAGTTTGACTAAGCAGAGTCTTGTACTGCCGTACAGTGAGCGAGGTGTGCCCGACCACACAGACGGCCCGCCAGTCAGACGACTGTATCACCGAGGTCAAGGTCACTTAGGTGTCAGTCCAGCTGACTGTATGACGTGCGGTCGTGACGTGGCCAGCTTCCTACACATTCTCCGTGTTGGTGTTACAGGTAGGTGTGGATATTGTATAGCGTAACGTTTTTTTTTTTTTTTAAATAAACAGTTGAAGGTGTGATAAATAGCAGGTAGATGAGAAACAGTCTTGTAAAGATGAGAGTGATGTGATGTCGCTTCACCTAACCGGCTAAAGGGTGACAGATCTTCATCACATTTCGTCTTTGCTCTTTTATCTTCGCCATGTTTTGTGTTTACTAGTCGTCTGTGAGTCTGTGACATCGGGTTTCTGTCTTCACAACTTATCTCAGTTTTCTAGAACATTTTTAGTCAACTGTAACATCTGAGCCATCTTGCCATATATTAGACCTGCTCATCATTTGTATTACTTGTGTCTACTTCACTGACAATCCATGTTTGGCACTGCTGACCACTCAGTTCTCCATTTTGTGATGTGCGGATCTGTGCCTCATGGCTGCACTGTCTGTAGAGAAGATGTTTGTGTCCTCTTCATCTGACGATGTGACTGACGATGAGTGTGATATCAGGGATTGGTGGTTGTGTGTCGTCTGCTCCATGTGTGTTTGAGGCTGCTGTCACGTGATCTTGTGTCTGGATACTTACCTGTGTTGACTACAACTAAAGTATTCAGGTGAATCTGTGTTCACCTCCTCTTGACTGTGTGACACCTGTAATGTTGCTGTGTGTGACGCCGTTGTTTGTGTTGTTTACTTTGTGTACAACACATTGAGTTTACCTGTAGTGTGGTTGTGCTGTGGAGTCTGATAATCTACATGGACATTGCTGACTGCTTATGTAAAAGATTATGGCGGTAAAACCCACTATCAAGATGCTATCATCATCATCATGACAGTGTGTTACTCACGTGTTACTGTCATTTTACGTCATGTTTTTAGCCATGTGTCTGTCAGTGTGTACGCTGTATCTCCGACAAGTAACTAATAGTAGAAGCTTTGAATGTTAACAGAGAATGTCACGACAACAGCCACGACCGTCACCTCCACCAACGGCGGCACTTCACCGCCCTATCTACAATGGAGAGATGTGCTGGTGTTGTTCTTTACTAACATTAGTGACGACTCGGGTATGATGAAGGGACTGAAAGAAGCGGGTATCCCAGTGCGGGTGATGAACGACGAATACATCGAGGACGTGGCCACGGCTCGCAGTGACGTGGTGTGGGTGACGACTGGACCTCGTATTTGTGGTCTGGAGAGAAAAGTCGTCGTCTGTGTGGAGGAATATGGTTCAGCCCGGTATTACTCCATGTCCCGGTGTACGTCACAACTTGTCATTGTCTACAATTTAAACAATCCGAAGGGTATCTGACGTCATAACCTCGTGACGCCATACACACGTTGTGGATGACACATTTATATACACATGTTGTTTATGACACATTTATAAACACATGTTGTGTATGACACATTTATATACACACGTTGTGGATGACACATTTATATTCACATGTTGTGTATGACACATTTATGTACACATGGGGTTACACTGCCTCTCTATCAGTTGTTACTGTTGTCGACTGTTGTGTCAGCCGACGTCACCCACGATGTTAATTCGTGTTTTCAGTGTCATTGTGTAGAGATCATACGTACTGTAATGTTTACTGTGTCAAATTTATTGTGGTGTGTTTTTTAGTTTTTATTCTAATGTGGTGCTGCTTTCTTCTCTTAACAATGACATTATTCCCTGATGACCACGACATTCGCTAGATTAAAAAAGATCATAATAACCAGTATACCATAAACGAATAAAAGTAACATATTAAAATGCTATTATGATCTTTATTATGTAGCATACACATGTGGCGAACAAACGAAGAAAAACTGCTTGCAAGCTTCGTCAATTAAAAATTAAATGTACCAACAGATTCTTCGATCTACATAATTTAAAAAGTTAACAAATTCTAGTCAACTTATCCAGTGCTGTTGACGGACTTCACTTGAACACAATCACCACAAACATCTCAGGCAGCCATGGGACCTTCATTGCCCTCCTGCATGAACTAGCGTGAGAGCAAAGTAAAGGATTTGTTCAGTTTAAAGAAGCAGTATTGCGAAATAGCAAGTGTGAGGACGGGGTGCAGCGGGCAAAGTGACGAGCGTTGCTATTCCCACTGACCCAGCTGCCATGTAACCCCATCTGATCTCATGTCATGTAATGAAGAAGGATGTACAGAAGTAAGAGGGGGAGGAAACGGGCGCCTTCGAACAAAACAAAACAATAATGACGGGAATAGCAAATGGAAGGTGATCTAGAAAATATAACTAACCTACCGACGACTGGATGTGCAGTAATGAAGAACAGTTATACTTTTGTAAGGATTTAAGGATTCAAAGTAGTCAGAACCGTATGCCTTTGTGTTTACGTATCTGTATAATACAAACATAAGCAAACGTGTAACATTATTGAAACATGTAAAATAAACAAGAAAACAAGCAATAAAAATGTCAAAGAATAATGCAAAAATGTTTATCTTGTTATTGAAAACTTTTAGTGAGAATTTATGAATAATAAGGATTTTTCAAAATCCTATAAATAGTAAAGTTGAGATGTAGAGCATCATCTGTTTAAAGGCAGCAGAACACTCTCCGGCAGAGAAAGAACAGCGTGCCTGAGACGAGATCTGAACCCAGTGCAGCTAATCCTCCCTGTATCAGGTGTTTACTGTTACACTGCAGGACTGCCCCTGGCAAGTTCTTTACAAATTTAATAAGAACTGTACAGACATACGTACAGACAAACAGACAAGGATAGTGGGAAGAAGCTAGACAGAACTGGAGTTGTTAGTGGCATTATGAGTAGCATGAGACTAAAGATGACAGAGTGAAGTATGTGACTACAAGACTGTGTCTCAGGTTGTACTGACTCACATCCTGACTTCAAGTAGCAGGAAAGATCAGATGAAGCAATAAGTGAAGAATGATAACGGAAACAAGTTGCTGGGTTCCGGTTGTCAAAATACATAAATAAATAAATGCATACTATTTTGAGGAGAACGTATTTGGTCAAAGAAAATGCTAACTTCTCGTTTATATTATCGTAATATTTATCGAGACTGAAGTCCCGGATGGTGAACATTTCTAATTTTTAAAGAAAAAACAGCGTATACTCTACAGAACCCTTAAGTATCCTGGTAAGTTCACAAAGATTAAAATCACCGAGAAGAAACTTAGGGTTGTCTGGGCAAATGACATCTATGTTTGTGTATCCGCCGTCATTCGATACCTCAGGGTTTATGTAACGGATAAGTGCTTAGTAGAGGGGGTTAGGCGGGAAGATCGACAACCGTGGTTGATCTGATCTAGGGTAGTGGGCTGGAAGTTGTTTGCCCTTGAGCAAATGACGTAAACTGTGATGTCAAAATAAGGTGACGAAAAAGATAGAGGAAAATAACGTTAGAAAAAAAAACGGTAGCGGAGAGCAGACGGCGGAACAGAAGTTGGAGTTGGTGGTTTTTCTCTGGACTTTCTCGCTACTGCTGCGACAGCGGAATAAGTATTACCGGGGAAGTAATACTGTGTTTATACTACAGGTGGATGTACTTCACAGATCGTGATTTACTGTAGTCCGTGTCCGCGACGTGGGGAGCTCTGTGGCTTGGGCATCCCGCAGTACAATTTCTTGGTGGGGCCAAGAAACCACACACTGGTGTGAGCGAGAAAACAACGGTCCAAGAACGGAAAACGTGGTGTAAGACTGGTGCACCGACCTCCATCAGTCGCCAGGAAAGGACAGTTCTTAACAGCCTGAGAGTAAGCGCCGGTGGAGGGAAGGTTTTCTCTCGGTCTTCAACTAACCTATCCTCATCTTGCTAAACACCTAGGAGGCGACCGCATGTGCAAGACCGAGACGTTCTGCTTGTAAACTGTCGGTATTGTAAAAACAATTTTTTTTAACGATAAATCGACTTCTAGGAAATAAGACTATTGTATTAGTGTTCTTTTAAGAATAGAGGGCTTGGGAGGGTTACAAAGACTTTAATATAAAAAGGTTTGGGTTTCGTCAAGAACGAACATTTTTTATACTATAATACAGTGGATATTAACATTGGTAATTCATCAAGAAAGGACAGCACCGGAGACAGCGGAATACTTTATCAGTGACAGTATTTATGGGAATCAACTTTATTGTTAACTCTAATAGTACGTTTAATGAATGATAATATATTGGTAATATATCTTGTGTGGCGAATGAAGGAGTGAATCTATGAGTGTTGATACTTTACCTTTGTTTCATTTAAAATTGTGTTTGAATTCAATAACTATTCGTGCCTCTAAGGAGGTACGCCCACCCTCAAGCGATCAGAATATTTTGGTTTGTGGAAAGAATGCGCGTGTCAGCGGGCGGTCCGTGACAGTTCAACGAGGTCACACTCTCCTCGTGCGCATGGGGATTCACCAATTTCAAAAAATCATAAAAAATAACTGTAAGAGATAGCAAAAAAATTGAAACTAATGATAAGAGATCAAACTGTGTGAAACAAAACTGTTTACATTTGAATCCTGCATAAACAGTCATTTACTAGGTAATCCAAAGCAAATTAGGTAGGTGTAATTAAATTTTGTTTTTAAATTCACACAGGGTTGTACATGATATATCACGCTAGCACAAGTTACACCTCCAGTCCAGGAATCACACTTTGACAACCACATATAAACTTGAAATGAATAAACATTGTTCTTGTCACACACACAAAAATCAGACTGATGCATTTAATAATATTATTATCTGTTCACTAAGAAGGTACAGAGCCGCGCGAAAACAAATCACTATGGAGCACCGAGTGCCCGCGAAGTGAATTTTCACCGGTGTTAAAAAATTTATATCTGTTAAACTACAAAAAAAAGACAAATATAAGTGATACGCCATTATAAAGAGCATTTTAAAGACATTTGCGTGGTGTTAATTTCAAGACTTATAGTTTCTGATTTGTTGTAGTAAGCTCACATCAAAGATAGTAACTGTATGGGGCAAATACTTCAGAACCCGAGGGGAAAGCCACAAGTAAGAAATTAAGAAACACTTTTGTACATAATATATACAAGCAAAAAGTACCAAACAAGATCATATTTTATTAGAATATACATTAGAATTCAAATATTACTTACTGTCATCTTATTTTTTGTTGTTTGAGTACAAATCCACGTCAAATCGAGCGTTTTTAAACGAATGTCAACATGGCGCTCAATTAAACAAACTATACAGTGGTTTAAAACACGAGCAAACACATGATTGGTTGAATATTTCAGACTTTAAAGGGAAGTAATCGTTGGAGGAACAAGTCCGAAAGGTTC
The DNA here is from genome assembly GCA_004794325.1 of Pomacea maculata. Taxonomy (NCBI): domain Eukaryota; kingdom Metazoa; phylum Mollusca; class Gastropoda; order Architaenioglossa; family Ampullariidae; genus Pomacea; species Pomacea maculata. Next base: position 39,084 of record SRHC01000331.1, on the reverse strand, counting down.
CCGTGTTTTCTCCCTTGTGTATTCGTTCATTTACGCACAGGGTTTACCCTACACTGGCTACCGCAGTGTTTTGTCCTTTCTCGGCTGGAATGTCCAACCCTAGTATAGCCGATATCCACTGTGTATACACAAGTGTGTGAACAGCTGAGGAAATTTCAATCCATTCATGCCCACTACACATACAATATGATGACATTAAAGCTGAACTATTATTTTCGCGATTGGGGAAACTCCGATAAAGTAGATCGACATTGAGAAACATTTTTACAACAGAGTACACAGCTCTTAGTTCCGCCATCTTGCATTCCTCGTCGTGACCACAACAAGAGAAATAACTCAGTTACTCCACTGTAAAAGAGCGAGAAAGGTTTATTTCAGGACAGGTGAGTACTGATTTCCTTCTGTCGTTGATGTGATAAAGACTTCAATACAGCGATAACATCGCCATCGTGGCCTGAGGAGGAAGACAGGTTGTGAGTGTGTTTGAGGTCATCACAAGTAAGCAGCAATACTTAGCAGTACTGAGTGTACTGAGCGACACACTGAGTATATCACAATCCTGAAGTATACTATGCAGTACATGTAATCAGTAATTGTCTCCACAAGCTGAGGAAACAGTACTAAGAGCTCTGCCATCTGATCTGAGAGGCGCATGGGTTCGATACCCGTGTGGCGCAGCAAACTTTCCATCGTCAAGCAGCTGCTGGGAATAGCGACATGGTGTCACGGATCAGTCCGTGCCTCTTTTATTTTTAGGCAATTGCGCCGAGTTTGTTGAAAGGAAGTAGAGGGGGGAGCGGGGTGGCGTGGCCAGCCCTGTGGGGGTTACCCCTCTGCCAGGTGACAGACCACTGCGTAGTTCGTTGACGGGTATTTAAGCCGGAGGGTAGCTTGAGTTGAGGGGAAGAGAAGCGAGTCTCGAGACGGTAGAGCGAGTTGAGAGGAGAGAGAGAGAGCCATGCAGCGATTGAGAAGCTGATTGATACAGTGGCGGCTGTTAATTGTGTTAATTGTGAGTGGAGTGGATTGATGACGGACTTGATGTACCGTGTTTGCTACGGAGCTGCTGCTGTTGCTGTGTTTTGGGGATTGCAACTTCAGTAGAACTGCTGCTGAAGGTTCCTCGCCGAATCTGCTACTGAGAGCAGTGGACATCGCCGAGCTGAGAAGTTCCAGAGAAGAACAACCCGAGCCGACGACTATAGGCGGGCAGCATCTCATCACAGCTGGGGAGTGTTGAGCAAAGGGCTCCACTCTCGTACCTGACAACGCCGACGACACACCGACCGCGTGGAGGGCCGTCGCTGTCGTCTTTGAAAGTTGTGCAGTGTAGTGTCGAGGACACTGACGATTCGATTGTCCGCAGATGCCGACAACGCAAAGTAAGACTTTTGCCTTTTGAGTTTACCTCCAGAAAGAGAGAGGGGGAAGGTCGTACCCCCCATTGTTTATCTCCACCGTCAACGTTAGAGGGAGAATAAGACGGTTCACACAGATTGTGTGTGTGTTTGATGAACATTAATGAGCACACGGACATTGCTGGTGGCTAGAAAGGTGCTCGGGAGAGACGTATCGTTAGATGTGGATTGAAACGGACATATGTATGAGAACTGTTGTAGCAGCCTGCGCGCTGCCGTAGTGTCGGTGTTGAACCAACATATGATGTATACTTTCTGATTTAGAACGGATGACAGTGAACTTGTGCTGTATGGTTTAACTTGACCTGTTGGAAATTCTTGTATTACAATTTATGTGTTTTATTTAGTATTTTTCCTTTTAGTGTAAAATAAATAACAGAACGTCTCAAACTGAAGTGATCTCTTATCGTTCTTTGTAAAGAATGCGCAATGTCCGACTACCGGTCGTGACACATGGCTACAGACAGGGTTGGGGGAGGCAGGACAGTGAGAGAGGAATTTGTCATAGTGTTTTATACATTGTAGTTGGTTGATGTTCTTATGTCGAACATATCTGGAATACTCAAGCTTATTGATGTGTTTATTTACTTACTTGCTTTCTATTCACCAATGTGCTGTGTCCACATGATTTTTTCAGATAATCCTTACTCTCCGCTATTACCTTTATCTAGGTAAAGGTAGTTTTATACTTTTAGTTTTTATATATCTTAAATATATACATAATAAAGTGAGAAATCGGAAGAAATTAAAAGAGAAGAGGAACCGAGGCAACAAACAATTATTTTTTAGCATTGTGGCTAGTCTTACAAAATGGCCACTGACACTATATTACCCTATGACACACATGACAGTTTGCTGGTTTCCAAGAAAAAGTGCAGACTACCAAGTTACATGTATACCTCCGTGGGGCAGGCGCTGCCTCCGTCAAACTTGGTCCTGTACAGGGGAGACCACTGTCAACAATGTCTGGTCATGCATCGTCTGGTCAGGTGAGCCACTCTCCTTCCCTGCACTCTTAGGGTACTTCAACTAGTTTTATCATCCTAATTATTTTGTTATATGAAAACATCTTTAAGCTAGTATAATGCTGGTGTAGATATTTAATGTCATCCTGTACATGATCATCTCAGTGATGTACCCGGTGTTCACTTCTCCTCTCACTGTAATAACTGACACAGAATCAGCGACCTAAAGGAGGAGGTGGTAGACAGAGTTCTAGAGGCGGTGGTCTGTTCAAAGTTTACCTACACGCTGTGACTGATGAACAGGTGACACTACTTACAGATACAGGTAGGTGGTATTTTTAATATGCTTTACTTTTTAAAACTTAAAATAGATAAAAGTAGGATAAAAAGTAAAAGTAGTGAAATAGCATTAACAAGTAAACATCTTAGTCGATGAAACTATGAAAATGGCGGATAACAGACAGAGAAATGATAACCATAATTATGATGGTACTCATAATGAGCAGCTTTATGATCAGGACTACAATAATGATGATCTGTGTTCGATGTTAATATTTTTTGTAAAAATGTCATTAGTGTAATCAGCCGTTACAGCTCCTCCTAATAATAAATGATAAGTTCAAAAGAAATTGTTTGTTATATGTTAGAGAAATGTGTATGCTCATTGGCAATCCATCATAAAAAGTATTTCTTTTTAAAGTGAACACACGTCCCATGGAAGAGGTAAAGAAAAACACAGGCGCTGACATAAAGTTTGACCCCAACCCCTCACCTGTACCAGGTATGAAGATTCTTATCATCCGCGGTCTTCCTTCTCAGAGCGAGGCGGCAGTCAGGCTAATCAGCCAGAAGACTGGTTTAAAGGTTTGTTTGTTGACAATCAAATAAATATTAGAACAAGTGTGCAACACATTATAAAGTAGGAGATAAAAAAATACCTTACCTAATGACAGAAATACAAAGGGCCATCTCCAGTATTAAATAACAGTAGCTAATACAAGTAAAGTCTGAACAGAAACCCTTAAGTGACTTAATAAGCAGTTATTATTTACCTGACTAGATTGTTCTTCACACAGGACCCATTACCAGACCAGGCCCAGACATTCTGGCTCCAGTGGGTGGAGGCCGCGTTCCCTCATCTCGACTCTCGCGCCTACTTCCTGCCTCCTGTCTACGTCAACCGCGTGCCCATGACTAGACAGGCAGCTGCTGGTCAGGAGGTTCTCGTCCTTCAGTCAGCACCTGGAAAGGCAGGTCAGTATAACCAAGTGCCAACGAGTTCATCTTCTGCTGCTCATCCGTCCATTTCTCAGCCTCCTCGCCTTCAGAACAGTGATGTCAGAGACGATGCTGCCATGCAGCGGACTTTTGTCTGTCTTCAGAAAATGTTTGAAGAGAACAGAGATGTGATGGTTGGACTGACTCAGCTTAAGTTCGGACAGTACCTGGGTGAACCTTGTTACGCTGCCGCCGCTACCCACCTACCCCGACCCTCCAACCTTCCTCCTTCTCTACCACAAAGCTGGAAACAGGGAGACTTTGATGTACTTCTCATTCATCGACAGTACGGACTGGTAGTCTGTGAGGTGAAGGCAGTGGGTGACAATATCAAAGATTTAAACAAGTCACAGCAGGATATAGACAACAACATTAGACAGAAACTGAGTAACGCCGTGTCACAGCTGGACAAGGCGGAGGCCATGTTGTCTCACCTGGTGTCCGACATCGCTCCCGGTCTGCCCGTCACTAAGGTCATCGCCTTCCCCAACCTCACGGCTCGTCAACTTCAACAGGCCATCTCCGGTGACAACCTCCTCATTCAGGTTTCAGTACCTTTCTGTTACCTTACATGTGTTCTTTAATATGCCTTACAAAGTACCTAAATGTTTCAACAATTTTTTTTTTATTAATAGATAAACCGATAATGTGGACAGTTCATCGGAATGAGAATGAAATGTTGTTATAGTGTATCTCTATGTATAAGAAAGAGAAAATAATTGTTTGGGGGAAGGAGTGTGTCTCAATATCAGTGCCAGTAGCGGCGTCCACACGTGTGTATGTAAGTGGCGGTTGTTATCAAATCGAATTCCCAATGTAGTGTTCTTGGCAAATAAACGAATTCTTCTTTAATTTTTCTTCTTTGGTGCACATTATTGACTTGACGCCATCTCAGCACGATTTGTTTTAATAAAGTCATTGAATGTAGACAGCAGTTCTTTCTATTTTAACAGTAATATTATCCTGTTGGAGCCATTCTAAGCTACTGATTCATATTCAACTTGTACTTAATACTTTAATGTTGAGGGTTGGTTAATTTTCGTTAAGTTTACTTTCATCTTCTATCTTTATATTTAACTCTTGTCACATTACATGATGTGGATCCCTTACAGGACCTGTGTCGATGTCTGGGAACAACAGACCCCTCCAACATCCCAGGTCTGTGTCTGTGCTGTGATCAGTTGTCTGACCCCAAGACCCCGTGTGACGTCAGTAGTCACGTGCTGAGGGAACTCGGACACTGGTGGCAGCGACGTGTGGCTGGGGCTGGACCTGACAGTCACATGACATCTAAGTTGTACAAGACACTGGTAGCCAGGTAAATATGACAATAATGTGTAGTCACAACACTGTCACAGTCTAAGCCTGTCGTGTACGATGTTAGATGTCACATCAGTGCTCACGCCGCTGTTCTCGTCAGTGAAATCGTCAACAGACTAAATTTCAAAAGTAAGAGTTTCATCTTTAACAAGGCTTGGTAAGTGTTACCAGGGAATATGTGGAAATGTGATGATTGACGACTAAGCAGAAGTCCATAACTCTAAGCGCTTAAGAACAAGAACGAAACATGGACAGCATACGAGGGACAGGAAAACAAACGAATAACACACGAACTATAAAAAGATTAAACAACAGTTCTAATAATAAATAAAAAAACATATACAGAAAGCGCAGAGGACCCAAAAAATAAGTACAAGAACTGAGAGTAACATGATATTGCAAAAGGAAGACGAGCATGGAAGTTGTCACAAAGGACTAGCATGGTGGGATAGGGTGTTAGGAATAATTTTCACGGAAGAAGTGCGTTTTCAGCGGATATGTAGCTCATGAAACCTGTATTCATCCACTGATGTAGTTTCAGGTTCAACAGAAAAAAATAAAGATGTCGTAAGTCCGGCTGTTTGCCAGAGGCGAACCATTGTCACCGTGTTATAATTACTAAATACTTTTTTCTACCAGCTCACTAACTGCTTTCTCTAAACTTCTTAAACTTGAAACACATTTTACCTTAAAAATGTTATTATGCTGTTTTGCATTGTGCTGGAGTACTTCAATACTTAATTTGGAGCATTGTGTCAAGATCAAGTAAGTTTTAGAAAGTTTCTTCAGTTAACATAAGTAAGTAAAATAAAATGTCTCTTTAGTTTTAATAGAGGTTATACACTTTTGGGAGCAAAATGAAATACAGTTAATAATTAACTTGTTATTAATTGTAAAATACTACTAATAGTATTTGTAAAAGACATCAATTGATGTGATTGTACTAGGTTCTGCGGTCCGGCGACAACAGTGACTGTGCCATGTACATGTCCTCCACGTGTGAGTGTCAAGACCCTGGGTCAGGCCGTGTGGTGGACAGGAGAGTGCTATACTGCTGTCATCACACTCTTCCCGGAGCAAGTTCACCTGCTACACACGGCGCCTCCCAGACTGTATGTCACCGGACCGCCCGGTACAGGTAAAACTGTGGTGCTGCTGCTGATGGCCATACAGTGGCTGCGATGTGGTCACCACGTCTACGTTGTCAGTACTTGGAGTGGGAGTCGTGCAGCGTCCATCATGTTGTATCACCTGTTGCTGCAGTCAGTAAAGACACAACAGTCAGCAGGTGTATCCCCCGGTCAGCCTCACCTACTGCAGTATGATGGCGGTGAAGACGTGGAGAAGGCCGTCAACGACTTGTCACAGGCAGCAACAGGAGGGTCGTTGTACGTCATCGCTGATGAAACGGGGTGAGTAGTGCATCGTGTGATGTGATGATAGACACACAGGTAGATGTCGCTCGCTGTGATCTTACAATCACCACCAGGTGTCTAACAGGTGATATTTCCTCAATGAAAGGAACACCTGCCCTGTTCACGCAAGTTTCGTACCAGTAAGTAACTATTTTTTTCGCACACGCTTTTTACAATGACATGTTCTACGCATGCGTCATATTCTATACGTGGTTACCAAGGTGAAAAGCCTCGACCTCGACCTTCCGAAACAAACGGTAGTTCGCGTGACTGTAGCTTTCATTAAAACAACAGGTATACAAGTAAACAAAGACGAGATGGAGGTGCTTCAAGACTGATGGTCAAATTAAATGAGAAAGTTGTGATTTGTCCTGATGAACACATTGCGACAGTTAGCACTGAGTTGAAGACAACGAAGTTGAACAAAGATGTGGAGTAGAAGACTACACCAGTCGATGGATTTAATATATACTAAACAACAAAAACAAAGATAATAATACTAAATGAACATTTAATACATTATTATTAAAATTGGCAAAGAAAGCTTGCATCTTAAGAACTTTGCATGTTAAATATACAGTGGTACCTCGACATACGAGTTTAATTCGTTCCGTAACCTTGCTCGTATGTCAAATTGCTCGTATCTCAAAGCAATTTTCCCCATTGAAATTCATTGAAATGCCATTAATCCGTTCCAGCTCCCAAAACACCACCTCAGTTGTTTTTGTTAAGTGTTTTTGAATAAGAAAAAGTGTATTTACAAGAAGAAACATTTATTTATGAATAACAAATACATATTGTATAAAAACATATTAAATTCTTCGTTTGTGGAAGTGTGTGGGATCTGCTTCAGCAAATCACCATAAATCGCTCTTGCCTTCTCACACATGATGCTTTGTGTTAAGGTTCCTCCTTGAAGCTGCTTCTCTGTCACCCACACAGTCAATAGTTTCTCCATCTTTTCATGGAGAGAAGTCCGGAGCTTAGAAATTATTGTAACGCCCCTAGCTGGCGTTGTACCCTTTATCAACTCCTGTTTAAGCTCAGAACATATCATTGATGTGCTACACCCGTACATCCTCGCCAAGTCAATTACTCGCACTCGCTTTAATTCAGTAGACATCATCATCTTCTTCGGACCCATGGTTACAAAAATAAATGTGATAATGTTTTGTAAATGTACAAAAAGCAAAAAAAAAAATCGCGAACCCAACTTATCAAAAATGCTTCGAAAACGAGGGAAGCAAGCACACAGACTGAGGTCTAGTCTGAGATGGGAAAAACTGTTGGGGTATGGGGGGGGGGGGTCGTGTGCAGCGGTGTAGGGTGCGATTCCTCGTATCTCAAATCTTGCTCTTATCTCGAAGCAAAATATCGCTCGCTCGGCGGCTCGTATCTCAAAACACTCGTATGTCAGGGCACTCGTATGTCGAGGTACCACTGTATATATATATTAGGTAGAATTTCTGTTATAAGTGACATATTTAATACAACTATATTTACTACTTATCTTGGAAATCAGTTTCACCCTCCCATCCTCTTTTTCCCATAGACCACATAAAAACAGAAAGTAAAATATATTTTTTTCAGTTTACACCACAATTTCTTTATCATCTTCCTGCCATGTACGTGTTGAATTAGTTGAAACTAGTCCTTACACATCAGTTTCGTACATCTGTACAAAAATCTTACGTGTATACTTACACATTCTGTGTCAGACAACAGACATATACTCTCTCTTGCCTCCCTCCCTCATGCATGTATACATATCTACACACACAACCACAGCATTCACCGCTATTCACACACATTATTATATACAGTGTCAGTGAGCTTAGTATACAAGTAGCCTCCCCTTGACATCAAGGTGTTACACAATTACTGTCTAGTCACACACAACACAGACATACTCTGAACACGTGACTTGTCAATTAAAGTGATATTTCTGTTCATGATACTTCATAAAATACTTTGACAGGAATTGAACACTTGTGATGTTTGTGCGCTGGACGACCTTTGATCAGCGGGAAGCTGTGTGACGGTAACTATAGCAACACTCATGTCTGTCACAGGTCAGACTACTTCCACACTGTGTGTGACAAGCTGCTGACACAAGTTCCTGATCTCCATCTGTGGGCGGCAAGTTGTTTCCATGGACACGCACCAGCCGGCTGGCAAGTGGAATATTTAACCAGACCCCTCCGCTCTCCACCGGCCGTCGTCAGGGAAGTCGAAAAGGACTGGAGAATTACTGAGGGATATCTTGTCAAGCCATACATTGAGCGAGGTGTACCCGACCACACAGACGGCCCGCCAGTCACACGACTGTATCACCGAGATCAAGGTCATTCAGGTGACAGGTCAGGTGACTGTGTGACGTGCGGTCGAGACGTGGCCAGCTTCCTACACAGTCTCCGTGTTGGTGTTACAGGTAGGTGTGGGTATTGTGTAGTGTAACGACTGTTGACAGATAAACTCGGTGTGATAAATAACAGGCAGGTGAGAAGCAGTCTCTTTAAGACGAATGTGAGATGTTGTTTGTCTAACTACCTACAGGGTGACAGCTCTTCATACCATTTCGTCTTTGACCTTTTATCTGAACGATGGTTTGTGTGGACTGGTCATCTGTGAAAGTGTGACATCATTACCCAGGTTTCTGAATCGGTTTCTGTATCTTTAGAACGTGTCTCATTTTTCTAGGACATTTTTATTCAACTGTAACATCTGCGCCATCTTGCCATATGTTACACCTTTTCATTATTTGTATTACTTGTGTCTACTTCACTGACTATAATTGTTTGGCACTGCTGACCACTCAGTTCTCCATTTTGTGATGTGTGGAGCTGTGCTTCATGGCTGCACTGTGTGTAGAGTAGATGTTTGTGTCCTCTCCATCTCAACGATGTGACTGACGATGAGTGTGATATCAGGGATTGGAGGTTGTGTGTCGTCTGCTCCATGTGTGTTTGAGGCTGCTGTCACGTGATGTTGTGTCTGAATACTTACCTGTGTTGCCTACAACTAAAGTATTCAGGTGAATCTTCGTTCACCTCCTCTTGACTGTATGACAACTGTAATGTTGCTGTGTGTAACGCTGTTGTTTGTATTGTTTACTTTGTGTACAACATTTTGAGTTTATCTAAAGTGTGATTGTGTGTGGAGTCTGATAATCTACATGGACATTGCTGACTGCTTATGTCAAAGCTATTGGCGGAAAAGTGCGCTATCAAGATGCCATTGTAATTATCATAAACATTATCATTATCATTATGTATATTATCATTATTATCATTAGGCTCACTGTGTCCGTCACTGTTATTTTACGCCGTGTTTATATCCATGTGTCTGTCATTGTGTACACTGTATCTCCGACAAGTAACTAACAGTAGAAACTTACTTTGAATGTTAACAGAGAATGTCACGACAACAGCCACGACCCCCACCTCCACCAACGGCGGCACAACATCGCCCTGCCTGCAGTGGAGAGACGTGCTGGTGTTGCACTGGCATGACATTAGTGACGACTCGGGTATGTTGAAGGGACTGAAAGAAGCGAGTATCCCAGTGCAGGTGATGAAGGACGATGACATCGAGGACGTTGCCACGGCCCGCAGTGACGTGGTGTGGATGACGAGTGGAGATCGTGTTTGTGGTCTGGAGAGAAAAGTTGTTGTCTGTGTGGAGGATCTAGTTTTAGCCCTGTTCCACTCCAGGTCCCGGTGTACGTCACAACTTGTGATTGTCTCTCCTTAGGACAAACCGAAGGGTATCTGACGTCATCACATCGTGTGTATGACACATTTATATACACATGTTTAATGACATTTATAGACATATGGTGTTTATGACATTTTTATCTACATATTTTGTCTATGACACATTTATATATACATGTTGTGTATTGCACTCACAACAGTCGGTGTCTCTCTTTACACAACAACTAGTGTTAACTTTAATATCATACGTATGCACACAGATGAGGTGACACTTTTATTGCAGCATGTAAATACGTTTTACAACATAGCACACCACACATAAACTAAACTTTTTAGAAAAAATTCTACATTTTTACCAACAATTCGAGAAAGTACATGCACTGTAGCTGCAACATCACCAGGAGCAGCAGTAACTGTGTGTCGGGCTGTGGCAGTAAAACGTTTAAGACAAAAAAGTTTTTTTAAATATTAACTTTTCTTGCTCTTTTCTGCAGTGGACTGTTGTATTTGTTCCAGTAATGACTTTTCTTGTATTTGTTTATGAATTCACACACAGACTGTGTCATACTAAGTCGTGTACAGACCTCCCTTCAAACCGTTATTTTGCCAGAGCAGCTGTCAACATGTCTCCAAGATCAGAGAATGACAAACCTCACGTGACCTACCCAGTTGGTTACCCAAATAATAAAACCCATTCTCGTGTGATTTTGTCATTTTTCTCACAGTTACCTTCTGCTCTCCTCAGGAGACGATTTTGATTCTATTGCTAATTTGGTCTCTGAATGATTAAACGACATTAAGTGAACAGGTCGCGACTTTCAAATGAATAAAGACTTTTAATTGTTATCCACCGAGTTCATGTTCACAAGTGTCTGTCAGTCCTTTCACAATCACACTTCTTGCAAGACCAGCACATGCTAGCAGGTGTCTCTTATTCCTAGTGAACTAATCTTGATTACAGCGACAACGCCACCAGAGACAGACACCACACCGGCCTGGGGACAATGAGACTGGCCGTCAGTGTTGTTGTTTTAACGGTAATTAGCAATCTTAAGCAGTCATCAGTAGTAATTAGCAGTGAGGAACTGCAATTAGTTTTGATGAGAAGTATGGGAATATACTCAGACGTGTACAACCATTTCTGGATAAGGATGAGCCAGACAATTTCACTAATGTTACTACATGTATATTGTTAAAAGATTCAGATACTCAAGGTAAGACTGACAAGCTACGTGTGTGTAACTTTGTGTGTGTGTGTGTGTGATTCTGTGTGTAAGAAATTTTGACCTTTGATCATTTATTAGCACCACCATAGGGTTCATATGAAGGGGTAAGTCATTAATATTAAAAATACACTGGGTCAGTAAACATTGAAGACATTAAAATTATGTAGTCTGTGGCTCACACGTGGTTATAAATACAATCATCTGTGAGTCGAGGGCTAGGAAGATAATCGATGAGGACAGAACAAATCAAACGGGAAGTAATGTAGTAAAGAAAGCAGTGAGGATAATCTGAACATACGTCCTAGCTATTTGAAGTTTTTGAACTGGAACATAGAAGGATTAATGTCAAAGCTAGAAGACACTGACTTTATCGCTGACGTGTCCAAATTTGACTTTGTATGTCTAACTGAAACATTTATAAAGGAGTTCTACTCGAAGAACTTTCCCCATCACACAGCGTTCAGCAAGCCAGGTATTAGACTATCAATGCACGGAAGATAATCGGGAGGACTATTAGTTTTGATCAAGAATGATTTAGTGGCCTATGTAAAGATGTTGATAATAGTTTCGACAACATACTGACATTTATCCTTAAGAAAGAACTCCTCGGAATAGACAAAGATATGTTATATGTCTGTGCCTATGTGCCCCCTGAACACTCTGTCTACTATGTCGTAACAGATAACGATAACGGCATCGGCTTACTTGAAGAATGTATAACTGATATGAAAAATGTTTATGAAGATGTATACCTCGTTATTTCAAGGGACCTAAATTCAAGAACTGGGACAGAACACTGCCTTGTGTATAGCATTAGTACATTGTATGATATGCATTAAAAAAATGATGAAATGATCACCAAACTCAGACAGTCGGAGGATAAGGTGGTAAACAAATATGGCCGATTAGTACTAGATATATGTTCTACTCTGGACTTGACTATACTAAATGGAGTATGTAATGGCGACCCTTATGGAAGTTTCACATACTTATCAGATAATGGAAATAGTACAATAGATTATTACATTGCTTCAGACGAACTGCTACATAAAAAGTCATCTGACTTTAAGATGATAGTGGCAGACAGGATTGAATCCAAACATTTTCCAGTAGAACTTAGCCTACAAGTTCAGACAGTTGGTCATGTTATAAGGAATACCATCAAAACAAGTAGATCTGTAAGCAAGATGGTATGGAACCCCGCTAATATCCAGAAATTTCACCAAGCTGTCCAGTCCCCGGAGATACAGGAGCTACTAACGCAAGCAAGCGATAAGATAGATAAAGATATAAACGAAGCTCTTTCACTATTTAACAGTTGTTTATTGAACTGCACTCAGTGCATGAATAAACGGATTAATATAGACCGAACACAGCATAAGCAAAAATGGTTCGACACTGAGTGTATCAAAGAGAAAAGAAATACAAGAAAACTGTTAAGAAAATTCCGTAGATCAGCTGATAGGAAAGATGGTCAGATATATATTCTAGCACGAAAGGATACAACAAATTAGTTGAGAAGAAAAAGAAGCTATACAAAAAACAGTTATGTGCAGACCTTATCAACTCTTCCACTAACCAGCAATCGTTTTGGAAGACTATAAAGAATATATCATGCAAAAGTGGGTTGGCAAGAAATACGATTGATGTTGATCAGTGGTATGTCCATTTCAAGACAGTACTTGAAGCCAACAGTGAAATAGAGAAACCACCCACTCCGAATATACTACAAGAAGATGCGGGCTTAGATTACCCTATCACTAAAACCGAGGTTATACAAGCCATAAAATCCCTAAAAATGGTAAAGCACCATGGCTGGTGTGCACAAGCGAACATGAACTTAAGCTTAAGTTGGCTGACTCAACTTTAAGTACAGTAACTCGGTGTGCACAAGACAACTCAAGTCCGCTAAGTACAAAATTTCTTACTCAACTTTAAGACTGCCCTCCCCCTGGTATAAACCCTTACTTAGCTGAGTCGGGCGACTTAAGTTAGCACATTTCTGATTTCTTCCTGTGAAGAGTGACAGAAGATGGCAGCGAGACGACTGTGCTTTAGAATGACGATAATAAGACATTTGAGGAGGGAACGTGTGTTTCGTGACAGACACAATCTTTTTGACCTGTATGATCCATGATATAGCCGTCGTTGCTGGCACGGCATAAAACAAACAATGTGACCTGTATGACGACGTTGAACTCTACGCTCGATTTCGCTTTCGGCGAGTCGATATAATGTACCTGTGCGATTTAATACAGGACATCGACCACCCTGGCTTTTAAATTTGATCATTTTTTTTAAAATTTGGGCCTATTCCCGTTTTTGCTCTCCACGAGCACTGATGGCAACTGCTATATCTTTCCACAGCTAATTTTTTTTTCGCGGTCCACGTATTGGAAAGTGTCGCAAAAGCCCTTCTTTGTGCTCTTCCACCAAGCCCATGAAAAGCCGAATCTCACAATGCCTCCAGCTGGCCATATGGGTTTTTTTTTCGTTTTTTTTTTTCTTTTTTTTTTCTTTTTTTCTTTTTTGAACTTCTCTCTTCTTTTTTTTCTTTTTTTTTTATTAAACAATACATATACAAAACATAACAAAAACTACCGCAGACTTCAATTTACATAAATAGATCAACAAACATATCTCTGACAATCTACACAAATCTTTCCTCCATCTCATCATGCCCTACCCTATGAAAGGACAGGTGACGCTCACCCATATATTATCTTCACGTATACAAATACCAAATCAAGGAAGGAAAACATGTCTATTCACACACATTTTCAAGTAGGTATAGGGTATCCAGACTACGAGGAGACAGAAGGGATACATGATTTTTTACAGATACATAACAATATAAGTATACATAACAAACAAGCAATATTTTACAATATACCAACATAAAAAAACAAACATATACACATAAATTAACAAACATTTTAAGAATACATCCATCTGCCCAGAGAAGCCACACAAACAAAGCAATCATCATAGAAGGCACCTTGGAGCCCATGTGTCATAGGATGACAGCACAATATTAATGTATATCAAGACATATGTATGTTTTGATAATCAAGATCATATATATGTATAGAATCAGTATTTAGTTTAGTTAACAAGTTGTTCATAGGATAGCCAGTGTTTAGCAAACTTTTCTTCGGTTAATTCTAAACATGAATTAAATTTTTCAATTGAATATATGTGTTTCAATATTTTGATAAAGGGTTCTAACTGGGGGATGACGTTTTTAAATCTACAAGAATATATGTATGCTTTTGCCAGCAATAAAATTAAATCAAGTGCAATATCTGTCTCAACGTTATTATTGCATCCAAATCAAATCAAATGTTCACTAAAAGTTATCTTAGGAGCATTTGTATATTTGTCTAATATACCATTTTGTAAGTTTTTCCAAAAAACATTTACATATTTACACTTCCAAAAATTATGCTGAATATTTTCTTTATCATCTCTGCAAAGGCTGCAGACATCATCCTCTTCTAGTATATGGTATCCACTCAAATTAATTATCTCAGCCATAAAATAGTTTTACATTTGTGCTTCTGCTTTTGCTTAAGTGCATACAACTTTTGCTGCAGGGGAGTTAAATTGACATGATCAAGCTAGCCAATACATGGTATGTGGAATAATATTACTCTTGTCGCCAGGATTCTATGTAACACTCTGATTTGAAGCCGTTTTAATTTAATATCTTTTATATTAGCCATTGCTTTAAATATAACATGCCAATCAACATTTCCATTTATCCTTTTATCCCAGTTTAAACAACAGTTTGGTATACATGCTTTAGATAACATTTTATCATAATATGGTCTTCTCTCTGTGGAAAGAGGAGCGTTTTGTGTCGGAAAGGACGGTGGGAGGCCGGGCGTGTAGGCTGCGCCCGTTTTACTCACGCCGTGTGGGCTTCGTATGGAAAGTGACCGCGGATATCCACGGGAGAGTTTCTGACATTCCTGTTGTGGAGGGCAGCTGACCGTCGGGCCGTAGCACGAGCCGTTTTGGGTGAGCAGAGTCTAGTTCTTTGAGTTCCACTCTATTCTAGTTTATAGAGCCCTTAGTTCTCGGTTGGAGTGCTAATGCGCTGATTTTTATATGTTACTACTATGTTTGTGGTTTTGAATGGAAGACCTGTCGCTTTTCAATGTTAGGTTAGAATTTGTAATGGCCGGGTCGCGTCGCGTGTGGCACCCATTTTTCCATGTATGAATTTGTGAGTTAAGGGCCACTTGTCTAACGGTAGAATATTTGTATTTGTATGAGAGCGAGCGGTTTCGTGACCAGGCTGGTCATAGATGTGTATTTGTACAAGGGTGATTTTAGAAGCTGAGAAATGTTTGGAGTGCCGCATGTTGATTGGATGAATTGTTTTTTCTACAGGCTTCCATTTGTACGTAGGCCACTTGTTCTACATAATCGTGATTTCGCTGGACGTTTTCTGCTCCTCATCTGTGTCGTCGTCCTCTTTTGTGTGACTGTCCGCCATGGTGTCGACCCTGCTGTGCCAGTGTACGGCCTAGCCATCGGGGGGAGCACCTAGGGTGGGGGCCGGCGTCAGAGACCCCGTGACCAAGGTCTACCCGGACGAGAGAAGTGAGGTCAGCTGGACAGCTGGTCCAGAGGGAGAGGGGGTGGCACCGCTGGTTCTGTGAACACCTTGAGCGGACACTTGACTGTGCTGTGTCGCCGTATACTTTGTGGGTTTTTTTGTGGGTTTTTTTCGGCTGTGTGCGAATATTATTTGTAACTTTTTTGCGGGGAGACTGTCCCCAGTTGCTATTTTTACTTGACGAGTACTCGTAGGTGTATTTTTTATCTGGTTTCTGTGGGGTTGTGTGTGTACGTGTATTCGTGTTTATATTTTTATTAAACTGCGTGTCTGTATCGTTTTTCTCGTTTTTTTGTTTTTTTTTTTTGTCATGGTCTGTGCCGTGCACGGGTTCGAGAGGTAAGTCTCTGACTGCCTCCGGCCGAGTGTCTGTGCGTGTCTGGCCGGCTGTTCGAGTGGCTGTGAGCGTGCTTCCGGCGACGCTGGGGGTGGAACGCGACATAAGATCAGACTAGCTTCAGTCCTTACACATCAGTTTTGTACATCTGTACACAATTCTTGTTAGTAACAAACGGTAATGCTTGTTAATTCGTAATTTTATTTGTTGTTAGGAACAGGGGGTTGTTGCCCCTGTCTGTGTTAGTCAGGGATTATTGCCCTTACCAGTATCAGTGAATTTTTGGGTGCGTCGTGTTTAGCGTCAGAACACGACGTCATTTTATGACGTAGTTTTAGATTGTGGCGAGAGTGAAAAATTTTTGGAAGAAGCAGACGACGGGGAGACGAGAGATAGAAAAGACAGGCGGGAAAGTGGTCTGACTGTACGTGTGGATACAGGGACCGGTAATAAGTAAATGAGTTGCTTGCCCAGTCAAGGAACTACGAATGGGACTCACTGGGAGTGTGGAATCACAACGTAACCGCCGGAGAGGTGATGAGAAGGGGACGGAGAAACATCCGATGGATTAGTAAGCATTTTCTAGGTTTTATTTATCAAAAACCAGCTCAAAGCATATTGTGAGTTGTATAATTTTGCTTTTGCAATGCCATTTTATTTCGTATGTCCTGCAATGTTTCGTCTTTTACTTTTATTTCAAGTGAACTACCAGGCGGTAGTGAAGTTTCGCTTCTTGCGCATGCGCAGACTATACCCATACGTTTAGATACGCCTGGAGGTTTCGATTCGCTACAGAGCTGTAACAAAGGTCGCTAATACAATCCTGTGTGCAGTGTAGCAGGATATATATTGCTCATAAGTCTTAAGTATCCCGGTAAGTTCACAAAGATTAAAATCACCGATAATAAACTTAGGGTCGTCTGGGCAAATGACATCTATGTTTGTGTATCCGTCGTCATTCGATACGTCAGGGTTCAACGAATAGGATGTAACGTATCCGATGTGTATATACAAGTGTGTGAACAGCGGACGAAATTTCAAACCATTCATCAAGTGTTTCAATCTACTCACTGGGGCCTAAGCCTCGAGGAAACCAAAGACCATATCCTGCCCCAACGGTCACACTAATAATAACATCGAACACACCCGGATGTTGATCTATAATACTTATTTATTGAGTTTACATTTCTGTTTAAATATAACAATACACTCATGTACACTCCTGCCCACTACACATACAATATGATGACATTAAAGCTGAACTATTATTTCGCGATTGGGGAAACTCCGATAAAGTAGATCGACATTGAGAAACATTTTTATAACACAGTACACAGCTCTTAGTACCGCCATCTTGCCAGTCCTCGTCGTGACCACAGCAAGAGAAATAACTCAGTTATTCCACTGCAAAAGCGCGAGAAAGATTTATTTCAGGACAGGTGAGTACTTAGTTCCTTCTGTCGTTGATGTGATAAAGACTTCAGTACAGTGATAACATCGCCATCGTGGTGTGAGGAGGAAGACACAGGCTGTGAGTGTGTTTGAGGTCATCACAAGTAAGGAGCAATACTTAGCAGTACTGAGTGTATATTGGGTATATCACAATGTTGAAGTCAACTATGAAGTACATGTAGTCAGTAGTTGTCTCCACAAGCTGTGGAAACAGTGCTAAGACCGCTGGCATCTGATCTGAGAGGCGCTTGGGTTCGATACCCGTATGGCGCAGCAAACTTACCCTCGTCAACCAGCTGCTGGGAATAGCGACATGGCCTTATACAGAATTGGGGAAGGCAGGACAGTGAGAGAGGAATTTCTCATCATGTTTTATACATTGTAGTTAGTTAATGTTGTTATATCAAACATCTAGAGTACTCGTTCGAAGCTCAAGCTTATTAATGTGTTTATTTACTTAGTTGCTTTGTAGACACGAATGTGTTGTGTCCACATGATTTGTCTTATAATCCTCACTCTCAGCTATTATCATCATCTAGGAAAAGGTAGTTTAATACTTTTATTTTTTATATATGCTAAATCAGGGGTGTCAAACAATCGGCCCGCGGGCCACATCCAGCCCGCCATGAAATTTTACCTGGCCCGCGAAAGAATTTTAGTTAATCATATTTAATGGCCCGTCGACGGTGACAGAAGGCAAAGAACAGAAAAGCTCCCGTCGATCACAGCAAGCGATGGGATGAGTTTAGTGAAGTTTGTGCAGACCACCAACAGTGCACTGGTCAAGTTACTACCGCTCCTGTTGATGACCTGAAGGGAGGGTGGAGGCGGGGCCCATAAATCTGACCTTTGACACGGGACACGCTGGCCTGAACACGGGCCGCGGGTCGAAGATTTTTAGTACCTGTTAACTTCCCTGACTCGGTCCGAGATCAAAGGGTGACTAGGGTCAACCCACGTGTATGATCAAGGCAGCTCAGCTAAAAGACTAATAGAAACTCATCCTTTTCTGAATGTGCGGGCTGGCGAGCGGAAGTCGTCTCGATGAGACGTTAAGTTGCGAGAAGCAAATTTGTGGAGATCAAGTTGGTGGGAGTGTAGCTTCTCCAAGGACAGTGGATTATATATATATACCAACTAGAATTATATGTGCAAACTGTGCATGATACGTGTGAACTGAATTAAACACGTGGACTGTGGATGATAAGTGTCAACTGTGGAATACTGACTGTCCAGTTCTTGCGTCGTCAAAGAGATAAGTATCCGAGTATAAATAGCAAGCCACGGTGTAGAAATAATTGCTGCTTGTGTATTGATGATTTGTGTCTTTTTTTGCCTAATTATGTCTTCTTTTACATACATATACTGATGCAATAACATCACATGTCATAGCAAAATTGTACTGAGCAGAGCAGAGCACGCGATTGTTTATTAGAATTAATTGAAAGCTGTGGGTAGTGTGTGAACTTAACACTAGTCGTGTGTACTGGTGCGCCATCTGTCGGGGAACAAAGGCAGATGATCAGAGCTAAGCACGTGTTGTGACTTTTCTAAAGACTTTTACTTACTGTTAATTAATAAAGATCGAGAACATTACACTGTGTAGTGAAGGGACTTTTGTAATTCAATACCAATCAAATTTCAGATTAAAGCTAGCCGTTAAAATGGCCGAGAGAAAAGTTGATTTTGAAAACAGAGTCTTTCAAAGCCAATGGGAGGCTGACTACATGTTTACTGATATCAGCGGTAGACCAGTGTGTCTACTTTGTGGAGATACAATAGCTGTGACCACAGAATATAATCTGAGCTGGCATTACGAGACTAAACATCAGGACAAGTTGAAAAGCCTGAATGCAGAACAGAAGCTAAAGAAAGTGGAAGAACTTAAGAGGAATCTGAGATGACAGCAGACATTGTTCACTATAGCAACATCACAAAGTGAAGCTGTTGTGAGAGCAAGTTTTATTGTGGCAGAGGAGATCGCTGTCAGCCCGGCCATTCAGTGAGGGAGAGTTTGTGAAGAGTTGCATGATGCAAGTGTGTGAAATCTTGTGTCCAAACAAAAAGTAAATGTTTGCAAATGTAAGCCTCAGCAGAAACACGGTTGCTAATAGGATTTGTGAGATGGCCACTGATGTGAAAACACAGCTGATCGAAAAAAGCAAAAACTTCGTTGCCTACATTTACTCTCTTGCAGTCGATGAAAGCACGGACACGACGGACACCGCACAACTCGCCATCTTCATCCGTGGAGTCGACTCCAGTCTGAATATCACAAAAGAAATATTAGACATAAATCCATTCATGGGACAACGACAGGAAAGGACATTTTTGACAACGTGTGTCAAAGTATGACTGACATGAACCTGCCCTGGGACAAACTTGTTGCCCTTACAACAGATGGAGCGCCGGCGATGTGCGGCCACAGAGTGGACTAGTTGCAAGGATGCGGTCAAATGTCCAAGAAAATTGTAGTGCGGAGTTGATAGCATATCACTGCATAATACACTAAGAATCGTTGTGTGCTAAAGTCCTCAACATGGAGCTTATTTGTGTGAGCAACTTTTCTCTGTGATGAAGATCAACAAACATCACACAGGAGTTGTCTTACTGATGTACACTTGCAGTCCATCCTGAGAATCTCAACAACACAGAAACTTACTGCAAACATAAACGAACTAGTTGCCAAGAAAAAATGTCAAAACGTCCACCTCTGACAAAGTAAATTAGGGAGAAAAACTGCTAAGCCTTGGTTTGTTATTACAGTGGAACCTCGGTTAACGAACTTAATCCGTTCTGGAAAGCTGTTCGTTATCCGAAACAATTTTTCCCATAAGAAATAAAGGAAACAGATTTAATTGGTTCCCAGCCCCTGTTGACTCGCTAATATTTGAAAGTTACAGGCTATATAGGTATTTGTTTAATAAGAACAGTTATGATACAAAATAAATGAAGTTAAATAAACATAAAAACATTAACCAAAGCATTTAAACATCAGAAAACTTGCCGTTTTGACGGCGTGGGTGGAAGCAAGTGTGGGAAGGAAGGGGTGGAATTACTGCCTGAATTCCCCCTCCATGAGCACACGTGACATTGTAAAATCGGGGGTGACTTCCCTTTTCTGTCGCTTTGAGGTTGAAGGAAAAAACTTGTCCAGTGTCTGTTCCTTCTGCCTTTTTTGTAAAACTCTTGGGTAATACGACATCACATTATCATCGAACATGTTTAGGTTCCTATTGCCTATCGCACTGTTAAGGAAAGACTTTTCTACAAACATTTGCAATTCCCTCCACTTCGCACACATTTCGTTAATCATTGAACTTGGGAATTCCTCCTTCCATTCTTCCTCCCCCTCCGAAGACATATCCTCTGCTACATTCTTTTCTTGCTCAGCCTGAAGGTGCTGCAACTCTGGTAGTGAGTTCGTTATCGTGCTCCTCCACAAGCTCTTCAACATCGTCATTATCCACTTCCAACCCCATGCTTTGGCCCAGGGAAACAATGTCATCAACAATGTCTTGTTCGAATCCTACAAAATCTCGCTCTGGCACACAGTCAGGCCAGAGTTTCCTCCATCCTGAATTCATCGTACGGTAGGTCACTTGGTTCCAAGCGCTATCAATAAGATGAACACAATTCAAAACGTGGAAATGATTCTTCCAGAAGTCCTTGAGAGTTAAGTTGGTATCATTCCTTACATCGAAGCACTTTGTGAATAAGGCTTTCGTGTACAGTTTTTTGAAGTTTGAAATGACCTGTTGATCCATAGGCTGCAGCAAAGGGGTTGTGTTTGGTGGCAGATAGCGCACATGAACAAAATCGAACTCGCCTTCTAAATACTCCTTGAGATTTGGATGGTGTGCTGGAGCATTATCCAGCAGGAGAAGGCATTTGAGGGGTAGGTTGTTCTTCTGTAGGTATTCTTTCACAGTCGGGGCAAAAACTTTGGTCACCCACTCAACAAAAAATTGGCGGGTCACCCAGACCTTAGAATTAGACCTCCACATAACAGGCAATTTCTGTTTTATTACATTGTTCTTCTTAAATAATCTTGGATTGTCTGAATGGTAGACTAACAGCGGCTTCAGCTTCAAATCCCCACTGGCGTTACTGCACAATAGAAGAGTTAGCCTATCTTTCATAGGCTTGTGCCGGCAGTGCTTTCTCCTCCTTCGTAATGTACGTTTTATTCGGCAGTTTCTTCCAAAACAGTCCTGTCTCATCCGCGTTAAAAACCTGTTGCGGTATGTAACCTCCTTCTATGATTTGTCTGAATTCTTGTGCGAACTTCTCGGCCACTGCCTTGTCAGAACTCGCTGCCTGCCCGTGCCTTGTGACGCAGTGGATGCCTCTTCTGTGCCTAAATTTCTCAAACCAGCCTCGACTGGCTTTGA
The DNA here is from genome assembly GCA_004794325.1 of Pomacea maculata. Classification (NCBI taxonomy): domain Eukaryota; kingdom Metazoa; phylum Mollusca; class Gastropoda; order Architaenioglossa; family Ampullariidae; genus Pomacea; species Pomacea maculata. Next base: position 16,936 of record SRHC01000331.1, on the reverse strand, counting down.
AAACAAAATTCCTCGCAGCACTTGTCCCTGGGGTTTTCTTCTGCAAATCTTCGTAGGTTGTCAGCTATCCGAGGTTCCACTGTACTTTAATTTTGTTTTAATGTATGATTTTGTTTACACAAAATTAATAACAAACGTTTAGTTTTCTACTGTTCAATAAAAAGTTATCGGACTTAATTGATAACCTTCGGCCCGCCACCTTGTGTACGATGTGACATTTGCCCCCTGGGTAATTGAGTTTGACACCCCTGTGCTAAATAAACACATAATAAAGTGAGAAATCGGAAGAAATTAAAAGAGAAGAGGAACCGAGGAAACAAACAATTATCGTTTAGCACTGTGGCTAGTCTTACAAAATGGCTACTGAGGTTAGTTAGGGAATGGGTTATGTTCTAATAAATAGCAAAACGAGATAACTACAATAGAGCTTACAGAAACAGTTTTGTCAGTTTACTGACTCTATGTCACTGATAACATGCTACTGATACTATGCCACTGACACTGTTTTACTCCATGACCCCAGACACATGACAGTTTGCTCGTTTCTCACCACGTGGTGTAGACGCTGCCTTCTTTAAACTTGGTCCTGTACAGGGGAGACCACTGTCAACAGTGTCTGCTCATCCGTCGTCTGGTCAGGTGAGCCACTCTCCTTCCCTGCACGCTTAGAGTACTTCAACTATTTTTATCATCCTACTTTTGTTGTATGCTGGTAGTTTAAGCTGGTATAATGCTGGTGTAGATATTTAATGTCATCCTGTACATGATCATCTCAGTGATGTACCCGATGTTCAGTCTCATCATGTTCTCCTCTCACTGTAATAACTGTCACAGGGTAAGCGACCTAAAGGAGGAGGTGGTAGCCAGAGTTCTAGAGGCGGTGGTGGGGTCAAAGTTTACCTACACGCTGTGACTGATGAACAGGCGGCACTACTTACAGATACAGGTAGGTTGTATTTTTTATATGCTTTACTTTTTTCAAAAACTGACAATAGATGAAAGCAGAATAAAAAGTAGACAGGAGAAAAGTAGAGAGATAGTATTCACATGTAAACATCAGAATCAGTAAAGCCATGAAAATGGTGGACAATAGAAAAGAAATGATCAATTATTATGATGAATTTGATAATTATAAAGAGCAGCTTCATGATTACGAGTAAATTACTAATGATCTGTGTTCGATGTCAATGCTAAAAATAAACAATAGCATTAGCGCAATCAGTCGTTACACCTCCTCGTAGTGATAAATAAACAGTTTAAAAAAATTATCTTTTATAATTTAGACAATTGTGTATGCGCATTGAAAAACCCTTATAAAAAAAGTATTTCTTTTTAAAGTAAACACACGTCCTCTGGAAGAGGTAAAGAAAAACACTGGCGCTGACATACAGTTTGACCCCAACCCCTCACCTGTACCAGGTATGAAGATTCTTATCATCCGCGGTCTTCCTTCTCAGATCGAATCGGCAGTCGGGCTCATCAGCCAGAAGACTGGTTTAAAGGTTTGTTTGTTGACAATCAAATAAATATTAGAACAGTGTGCAACACATTATAACGTAGGACATAAAAAAGCACCTTACTGAATGACAGAAAATACAAAGGGCCATCTTCAGTACTAAATAGCAGTAGCTAATACAAGTAAAGTCTCAGCAAAAAACACAAATGATTTAAAAATAATAAGCAGTTATTATTTAATTGACAAGACTGGTCTTCACACAGGACCCATTACCAGACCAGGCCCAGACATTCTGGCTACAGTGGGTGGAGGCTGCGTTCCCTGATCTCGACTCTCGCGCCTACTTCCTGCCTCCTGTCTACGTCAACCGCGTGCCCATGACTAGACAGTCAGCTGCTGGTCAGGAGGTTCTCGTCCTACAGTCAGCACCTGGACAGGCTGGTCAGTCTAACCAACTACCGACGAGTTCATCTTCTGCTGCTCATCCGTCCATTCCACAGCCTCTTCGCCTTCAAGACAGTGATGTCAGAGACGATGCTGCCATGCAGCGGATTTTTGTTTGTCTTCAGAAAATGTTTGAAGAGAACAACGATGTCATGGTTGGACTGACTCAGCTTCAGTTCGGACAGTACCTGGGTGAACCTTGTTACGCTGCCGCCGCTACCCACCTACCCCGTCCCTCCAACCTTTCTCCTTCTCTACCACACAACTGGAAACAGGGAGACTTTGATGTGCTTCTCATTCACCGACAGTACGGACTGGTCGTCTGTGAGGTGAAGGCAGTGGGTGACAATATCAAAGATTTAAACATGTCACAGCAGGATATAGACAATAACATTAAAAAGAAACTGAGTAACGCCGTGTCACAGCTGGACAAGGCGGAGGCCATGTTGTCTCACCTGGTGTCCGACATCGCTCCCGGTCTGCCCGTCACTAAGGTCATCGCCTTCCCCAACCTCAGGGGTCAACAACTTCAAAAGGCCATCTCCGGCGACAACCTCCTCATTCAGGTTTCAGTACCTTTCCGTTATCCTACCTGTCTTCTATAATATACCATTCAAAATACCTAAATGTGTAAACACATTTTTTTTTTATTAATAGAAGATAAACCGATAATGTGGACAGAGCTTGTGAATGAGAATGAAATGTTGTGATAGTGCATCTCTATGTATAAAAAAAGAAGAAGAAAATTGTTTGGGGGAAGGGGTGTGTATCAATACCAGTGCCAGTAGCGGCGTCCACACGTGTGTATAAGTGGCGGTTGTTATCAAATCGAATTCCCAGTGTAGTGTTACTTGGCAAATAAACGAATTCTTCTTTAATTTTTCTTCTTTGGTGCACATTATTGTCTTCACGCCATCTCAGGACGATTTGTTTCAATAAAGTCATTGAATGTAGACAACTGTTCTATCTATTTTAACAACAATATTATCCTGTTCGAGCCATTCTAAGCTACTGATTCGTATTTAACTTGTAATTAATACTTTAATGTTGAGGGTTGGTTAATTTTCGTTAAGTTTACTTTCATCTTCTATCTCTATATTTAACTCTTGTCGCATGACATGATGTGGATCCTCTACAGGACCTGTGTCGGTGTCTGGGAACAACAGATCCCTCCAACATCCCAGGTCTGTGTCTGTGCTGTGATCAGTTGTCTGACCCCAAGACCCCGTGTGACGTCAGTAGTCACGTGCTGAGGGAACTCGGATACTGGTGGCAGCGACGTGTGGCTGGGGCTGGACCTGTCAGTCACATGACATTTAAGTTTTACAAGACACTGGTAGCCAGGTAAATATGACAATAATGTGTAGTCACAACATGTCACAGTCTAAGCCTGTCGTGTACATTGTTAGATGTGACATCAGTGCTCACGCCACTGTTGTCGTCAGAAAAATCGTCAACTGACTATATTTCAAAAGTAAGAGTTTTATCTTTAACAAGGCTTGGTAACTGTTACAAGATGTTACAGGTGATATGTGGAAATGTGATGATTGACGAGAAAGCAGAAGTCCCTAACGCCGATGTCGTAATCAATGGCATGTTGGTTGGTCCTCAGATTTCCAACAACACTTTATTCACAGTATATACGACAGTCCTCACTTGCAGACACGCTTGTAAATCAGACACGCTGTAACTACACTAACAGCCACACCTGCTGACCTCACAACTCTGACCACAGTGACACACATTATATTACATTTTACATTGTAAACATGTCATTATCAGCAGTCAGTTGTAACCCTAAAGTTGTCACAAAGGACTAGCAAGGTGGAAGAAGTGCGTTTTCAGCGCATATGTAGCTCATGACTGATGAAAATAAAGATGTTGTAATTCCGACTGTTTGCCAGAGGCGAACCATTGTCACAGTGTTATAATTATTCTCTTGTTTTATCTAAATACTTTTTTTCTACCAGCTCACTAACTGCTTTCTGTAAACTTCTTAAACTTGAAACACATTTTACCTTAAAGAAAGTTATTATGTTGTTTTGCATTGTGCTGGAGTACTTCAATACTTAATTTGGATCAGATCATTGTGTCCATTATAGAAGTAAGCTTTAGAAAGTTTCTTTAGTTAACATAAGTTAGATAGTAAAATAAATGTCTCTTTGGTTTTAATAGAAGTTATACACATTTGGGGGGAAAATGGAATACAGTTAACAATTAACTTATTTTTAATTGTTAAATACTAGTACTAGTATTTGTAAAAGACATCAATGGATGTGACTGTACTAGATTCTGCGGTCCGGCGACAACAGTGACTGTGCCATGTACATGTCCTCCACGTGTGAGTGTCAAGACCCTGGGTCAGGCCGTGTGGTGGACAGGAGAGTGCTATACTGCTGTCATCACACTCTTCCCCGAGCAAGTTCACCTGCTACACACGGCGCCTCCCACACTGTATGTCACCGGACCGCCCGGTACAGGTAAAACTGTGGTGCTGCTGCTGATGGCCATACAGTGGCTGTTGTGTGGTCACCACGTCTACGTTGTCAGTAGTTGTGATGAGAGTCGTGCAGCGTGCATCATGTTGTATCACCTGTTGCTGCAGTCAGTAAAGAGACAACAGTCAGCAGGTGTATCACCCGGTCAGCCTCACCTCCTGCAGTATGATCTTGAAGAAGGTAAAGACGTGGAGAAGACCGTCAACGACTTGTCACAAGCAGCAACAGGAGGTTCGTTGTACGTCATCGCTGATGAAGTGATCGGGTGAGTAGTACATCGTGTGTTGTGATGATGGACACACAGGTAGGTGTCGCTCGCTGTGATGTTAGAATCACCAACAGGTGTCTAACAGGTGATATGTCCTCAATTAAAGGAACACCTGTCATGCTCACGCAAGTTTCGTACCAGTAACTATTTTTTTATCTCACAGGCTTTGTGAACTGACTAGTTGTAGGCATGCGCTGCCATACGTGGTTACCAAGGTGACAAACCTCGACTTTCCGAAATAAACGGTAGTTCGCGTGACCGTAGCTTTCATTCAAACAACAGGTATACAAGTAAACAAAGACGAGATGGAGGTGCTTCAAGACTGATGATCAAATTAAATGAGAGAGTTGTGATTTGTCCTGATGAACACATTGTGACAGTTAGCACTGAGTTGAAGACAACGAAGTTGAACAAAGATGTGCAGTAGAAGACTACAACAGTCGATGGATTTAATATCTACTCAACTACAAAGACAAAGATAATAAAACTAAATGAACATTTAAGTAATTCTTACTTAAAATTGGCGAAGAAAACTTGCATCTTAAGAACTTTGCATGTTATATAAATATATATATTTTAGGTAGAATTTATGTTATAAGTTCTACATTCTTCTACATTCATGACAACTATATTTACTACTTATCTTGGAAATCAGTTTCATCCTCCCAAGCTCTTTCTCCCATAGATCACATAAACACAGAAAGTAAGATTTATCTATTTTTTCAGTTTACACCACAATTTCTTTATCATCTTCTTGCCATGTACGTGTTGAAGAAGATGAAACTAGTCCTTACACATCAGTTTCGTACATCTGTACAAAATTCTTTTCAGTAATAAACGGTAATGCTTGTCAATTACTTAATTTTATTTGTACAAGATACATTTACGTGTATACTTACACATTCTGTGTCAGACAACAGACATATACTCTCTCTTGCCTCCCTCCCTCATGCATGTATACATATCTACACACACAACCACAGCATTCGCCGCTATTCACACACATTATTATGTACAGTGTCAGTAAGCTTAGTATACAAGTAGCCTCCCCTTGACATCAACGTGTTACACAATTACTGTCTAGTCACACACAACACAGACATACTCTGAACACGTGACACATGAACACGTGACTTTCTTGTCAATTCAAGTGATATTTCTTTTCATGAAATACTTTGACAGGAATTGAACACTTGTGATGTTTGTGCGCTCGACGACCTTTGATCAGCGGGAAGCTGTGTGTGACGGTAACTATAGCAACACTCATGTCTGTCACAGGTCACAATACTTCCACACTGTGTGTAACAAGCTGCTGACACAAGTTTCTCATCTCCATCTTTGGGCGGCAAGTTGTTTACATAGATGCGCACCCTCTGGCTGGCAAGTGGAATGTCTAACCAGACCTCTCCGCTCTCCACCGGCCGTCGTCAGGGAAGTCGAGCAGGACGAGTATATCACCCAACTCCGTGATGTCAAGCCGTACAGTGAGCGAGGTGTGCCCGACCACACAGACGGCCCGCCAGTCAAGATACTGTCTCACCGAGGTAAAGGTCACTCAGGTGACAGTCCAGATGACTGTGTGACGTGCGGTCGTGACGTGGCCAGCTTCCTACACAGTCTCCGTGTTGGTGTTACAGGTAGGTGTGAGTATTGTGTAGTGTAACGTCTGTTGACAGATAAACTTGGTTTGATAAATAACAAGCAGGTGAGAAACAGTCTTGTGAAGATGAATGTGAGATGTTGTTTGTCTAACTACCTACAGGGTGACAGCTCTTCATACCATGTCGTCTTTGACCTTTCATCTGAACCATGGTTTGTGTGGACTGGTCATCTCTGAAAGTGTGACATCATTACCCAGGTTTCTGAACCGGTTTCTGTATCTTTACAACGTGTCTCAGTTTCTAGGACATTTTTATTTAACTGTAACATCTACACCATCTTGCCATGTGTTACACCTGTTCATTTTTTGTATTACTTGTGTCTACTTCACTGACAATCCATGTTTGGCACTGCTAACCACTCAGTTTTCCGTTGTCTGATGTGCGGACCTGTGCCTCATGGCTGCACTGTGTGTAGAGTAGATGTTTGTGTCCTCTTCATCTCAACGATGTGATTGACGATGAGTGTGATATCAGGGATTAGTGGTTGTCTGTCGTCTGCTCCATGTGTGTTTGAGGCTGCTGTCACGTGATCTTGTGTCTGGATACTTACCTGTGTTGCATACAACTGAAGTATTCAAGTTAATCTGTGTTCACCTCCTCTTGACTGTGTGACACCTGTAATGTTGCTGTGTGTAACGCCGTTGTTTGTGTTGTTTACTTTGTGTACAACATGTTGAGTTTACCTATAGTGTGATTGTGTGTGGAGTCTGATAATCTACATGGACATTGCTGACTGCTTATGTCAAAGCTGATAGCGGAAAAGTGGGCTATCAAGATGCCATTATTATTATAATAAACATTATCATGATCATTATTATCATTACGCTCACTGTGTAAGTCACGTGTTACTGTTATTTTACGTGGTGTTTATATGCATGTGTCTGTCAGTGTGTACGCTGTATTTCCGACAAGTAATTAACAGTAGAAACTGACTTTGAATGTTAACAGAGAATGTCACGACAACAGCCACGACCGTCACCCCCACCAACGGCCTGCAGTGGAGAGACGTGCTGTTGTTGAACTGTCATGACGTTAGTGTGGACTCGGGTATGATGAAGGGACTGAAAGAAGCGGGTATCCCAGTGCGGGTGATGAAGGACGATGACATCGAGGACGTTGCCACGGCCCGCAGTGACGTGGTGTGGGTGACGAGTGGAGATCGTGTTTGTGGTCTGGAGAGAAAAGTTGTTGTCTGTCTGGATGATCTAGTTACAACCCGGTTCTCCTCCATGTCGCGCTGTACGTCACAACTTGTGATTGTCTCTCCTTAGCACAAACCAAAGTGTATCTGACGTCATCACACATTGACGTCATTGACATGTGGTCTGTAGAGAATATGTTTCTACATTTGAGCTATTTTGTGTATTTAGTATAGTGTGGTATGTTAGTCGGGTGGGGGTAAGGTTGTTTGAAATGTTAAAGCAGTGAACTGGTCAAGCTGGCGGCATATCGGCCCGACTGGCGCGCCAAATGTCTGGCCACCCATTCATTACCAGTGGCCAAGTCGAAGCCAACGACAACACCTGACGTAAGCAGCCGTGAGTAGACCATGGCCAGAGGGAGACAACCGGGTAACAGCCCGACCTCCCTTTGTCCAGCTGAAGGTCGGTGACCGCCTGAGGCGAGCAACGCCCCTTACACCTGCGTCCAGACCCTTGCTACGCCTCCAAGGCCAACGGGAGGAAGTTACGCCACCGGAAGAAAGGAAGTCTGGCGAGGGGCAGAGAACGTCACTTCTCCAAGTAGCGAGCTGGTGAGCGGCCGCAAGGGGGTCCGTCTGAGGGATTCATAGCCAGACGTAAAAGTGTCCATGGGACGTGAGAACTTCGAATTAATTGCCTAGAGAACAGAGTAACCGGCGTATTAGGTGTATATGAACAAAGGACTGAAACTGTGAATTGTGATCGGTAATGAGTGAACAGTGAACTTGAATTGTGAACTTTAACCAGTGACACGTGAACAGCGACAAATGAAATTACCATTGTGCGAACGCTAACGGATGAGACAGCCGAGAGATAAGTTTCTTAGATTATGTCAGTACTTGTAAACCATTCTTTATATATATATATATGCACTCTTTTGTTTAATTATACTCTTTCCATTTGTTCTGAAGTCTCTTTATTAAGATCTGCACTGAATGCGTTGTAGTTAGATGTGTGTGGGCGCATGCCAGATGATTGTACGAATGCACCAAACTAGCCATTGCCCACAGAGCCCCATTCAGTCCATTACATGGTCTATGTCACATTTATAGACATATGGTGTTTATGACATTTTTATCTACATATTTTGTGTATGATACATTTATATACACATTCTGTGTATGACACATTTATATATACATGTTGTGTATGACACATTTATATACACATGTTGTGTATTGCACTCACAACAGTCGGTGTCTTTACACAACAACTAGTGTTAACTTTAATATCATACGTATGCACACAGATGAAGTGACACTTTTATTGCAGCATGTAAATACGTTTTACAACATAGCACACCACACATAAACTAAACTTTTTCGAAAAAATTCTACTTTTTTATCAACAATTCGAGAAAGTACATGCACTGTAGCTGCAACATCACCAGGAGCAGCAGTAACTGTGTGTCGGGCTGTGGCAGTAAAACGTTTAAGACAAAAAAGTTTTTTTAAATATTAACTTTTCTTGTTCTTTACTGCAGTGGACTGTTAAATATGTTCCAGTAATTTCTCTTCTTGTCTTTGTTTATGAATTCACACACAGACTGTGTCACACTAAGTCGTGTACAGACCTCCCTTCAAACCGTTATTTTGCCAGAGCAGCTGTCAACATGTCTCCAAGATCTGAGAATGACGAACCTCACGTGACCTGCCCAGTTGGTTACCCAAATAATAAAACCCATTCTCGTGTGATTTTGTCATTTTTCTCAAAGTTACCTTCTACTCTCCTCATGAGACGATTTTGATTGTATTGCTAATTTGGTCTCTGAATGATTAAACGACAAGAAGTGAACAGGTCACGACTTTCAAATGAATAAAGACTTTTAATTTTTATCCACCGAGTTCATGTTTACAAGTGTCTGTCAGTCCTTTCACAATCACACTTCTTGCAAGACCAGGACATGGCTCCGCGGTGTTGGTCTTAGTGAGGAACCTGGTCAGTCCCGCTACACTTGTTTGTTTGTTGTCACAGTACTTTCAACCCAAACACTTGTAACTACACTAATAATTCTCACACTTTGATCTTTGCAATTTGAATTGTTGCTTTTAATCTGTTATTACCTTTCATACCTTTGTTACGTCAATCCCGTGTCTGATCAGGTAGGTTATCCTATGATTATTATCTTGAGTGGATTTTGTAGCCCTTAGGTTAATACCTTAAACATCTTCCATTTATGGCATCGTATAGCAGACGACCTTTGATCTCTAAATCCCTATACGCCCACGCCCCATAACTCGTGGAGCTCCAGGACAAGTCAAGAGTAACTGGCTGATCAAACTGTTACTGAGTTTATATTAATACTAGTCGTATATGTTTACAATCGTCAATTAATGATTTCATAAACACGAGTGTTTCATTATAACTTGAGGTTTGATTATTAGTTATTATAATGACTTCTTCTTAGAACTGCAGATCTTGATACCTTTACTTATCTTCCTCAATGATCATGCTTTACCACATGTGTGTGTGTGTTTGTATGATATACAATAATTAAAATTAATCATCGTGAAGCGAGCATCATATAATATATAATATATTGAGATTTGTTTATCATCAGTGTAGAAAATAACACAAAACAGACTTGAGCCATGTGCTTTATTTTTCATAGACACTCGTTTAAACGGGATTTGGTTAAACTATGTGAAAATGTTTCGGTTTATTTAAATTGATTAGTAGGTCTGCCTGGAGAGTCGCAATAACAAAAGAGACTTTGTAAAAGTTTAGGATATACGCCCATAAAGAAACTAGTCTTTGCAAAGAGTGCTAAGCCCAAAGAAGGAAATCAAGCTGAAACTAATTTCTTACAATTACCATAAGGTAAACTTTTTCATAGAAAATTATAATGACTTATTGATATAACACTGTGCAAAGTAATAATAAAAAATCTGGCTAAAGAAGGGTGTTCTTAAAAAAACTATTGGGTGCTTTGTTGATTGGTGTTTGGAGAAATATTCCGGGCCACCGATGAAAATCAGAGCGATATAAAGTTTTAATCATTTACCACATTCATTGAAGAATCACTTTTGCTGATGACGACTGATGAGACTTTGTAATGGGTGTCTTAGCACCTGACCACCCTGTCGACAAGACAGCATTACCTTATTTGTAAAAGCTTTATAAATACATCAATCTGATGAAATAAATTATATCATAATGGTGGAAATAGATAATTTAAAAAGTTAAACTATTTATGAACACAATAAACTGAACAGTTAAGGTTCTAGAATTTGATACTCTGCTGTTGTTGAGATTTGATTGGTCACCGCACACTTCATGATCCAGCTGGAACAAACCTATTATTTGTACTGTCAATTAATATCGGATGTTATCGACAAATCTCATTACCCCCTTTCCTTTGTATAGGTGAAGGAATGAGAGAAAGAGAAGTCTAGTGGGGCAGATTGGGACAGAGAACAAATAAAGACAAAGAGAGATAATAAGTTTGAATAAGCAAATATATATCATGCCTTCATGTTATCATTCTCTTTTACTTTCCTCCTTCAATGATCATGAATACTAATTGTTACCTTCACATCGGATGTCGGTAACACAGAGAAGCCCTCCTGAGTCTTTGATTCATTTTCGTCTTCTTTCTGATTAAATTATTGTCGCTGGCGGATCATCACATAGAGATATCTCCGTAACCTCTCAGTCCATCGCTTACTTTGTAACACTCACTTCAGTTTGAACTTTTTAGTGGCCGAAGAAAATAAGAAATACCGGAGCACACGACTCGGTCAAGTTACTGAGGCAGCCAGATGGAACTAACTTCTCTATTGGTTACTCAGTCAAAACAACCACACAGTTGTGTCATTTCACATTAATTTATTTAAATCATGTCACAGACATTTTTAAAATTAACGCAGGATTACTGAGTGGTGAATGCTGTATGCATCAGATTTATTCCTGAATGAAGATTAAGACGATTAGTCTGCATCATTAATTTTAAAGTATTTTCAGGATTTTCTACATAATGTCTTACAACAAAGAAATTGGTCTTTTTTCTGTCAATATTATAGGTAAGAAAATGGGAATTTTTTTAATACATTCTTTTGTTAGACATTTACAATTTATTTTTATATTGCTTTAAGCTACTTACTTGAAACATCAGCGATGAATAGACTTGTGTTATCAGAGCCTACTTCATTGTGAAGAGTTAGCATCCAGCTACCCTGGGTTATGTTGGTCAGGTGCAGGTGCAAGTGTAAGTTTGGAGTGTTTCCACTTAAGGTGCAGTTCACTTTCCTTGTTTCGTCCTCTTTCAGAAACTGAGATGTCAAAAGACATTCGTCAACGATGGCAGTGTGAGTCTTGACGAGGAAGGTTATGTTCTCAAGAGAAGAGGGACGGATGATTTTTGTAGACTTCTCGAGAAACAGAGGAGGACCTGTGATGAGGAAATGCTATAAAATAAACAACAACCTAACAATCCGCTTTATTTGTCTTAGCTATTTATTTACTCAACAACGTAATTTTAAGTTTTAATGAGTTTCTTGATTAAGAATTGGCTATAACTACATAAAATTATTTTCTCAAAAGCTTCTCGTAAATCACCTCAAATCTTACATTTACGAAAACATAAACTGAAAAACACTTAATATTTTTTGTAATTGTAAACTTTTAGATGACGAGAAGACTTATAGCTAAAATAAAGCCAAGTGACAATTCACAAAAACTGGAAAGCTTCTTTTTGATTTTCAATTTAAGACTGATTTCTGTTGATTGAGTTTTCTGATATACACCTGTTCTTTTGTCTTTTGTCTTTCGCATGAAAACATCGTGTGTTCTAGAAAATGTATTTAGAGAATGGTTCTTCTTACATCTGACAAGAAAGGATATAAATCTTTTGTCTTCCGAGTCGTCGCTTTTGCACAGGACCACTGGCCATTCATCTTCACACCTGACAACAAAGGAAATGCTGACTTGTCCATTGTCTTTAGAACTGCTCAAATGCTTCTCGTGTTTGTCCAGCAGACGTACAGGCACTGGAGGGTTTCCTTTGTCAAAAAGGCAGGTAACGAGGACCTCCTGATCTTTTTGTATCAGATAATCACCGTTAACCTCATGGTCGTCCACAGTAAGACTTGTGATCCTCGGGGGGTCTGTCAAACACAAACACACACACACAGACAGACATATCAACACGTGAATCACATCACGTGCATGCATGCAGATGCTTACATCAGAACTTAATCTACCGCAGCGAATACCCCTCATGACATAGACATTACAAAAAAATAGCCAATAAAATAAAATGAAAACCCATTATTAGGAGCTATTTATTATAAGAGGGAATATAACTGGTAGTAAATATTCATTTATTCTCGTGATCTTATTATAAACTTTAGTTTGGTTTTGAAAAGTAATTGTGGTAAGACTTTTGCAAAAGCTTTAGAATATCTTCTAAATTAAGTAGAATTGAGGTGGAACATAGCTTAATTTATTTTTAATTAATCCGCTATACAGACTGGTACTTACATAGTACTTCAACACATATGAGACGTAATATCTCGGCTTTGTTATTCTCGTCAGTCATGGACAGCTTAAAGAAGGTCAGAGGTCGCCGCACGAGCTGTGAGATCTGGATTTCATATGTTGTCACAGACGTGCTGATATCGTCAATCTGCCTCGCAAAACAAATTGTTTCATTCCCCGGGATCAATGTCCTAAAAACGATTGGATTTTTCGACTGTTTTCTCCAGAAAAAAGTGCAGTGGAGTGTAATTTCCTGACCTTCGCACACCTCGAACAGCAGGTCGAATTTGTCGGAATAGACTGATCCCTCCGTTATATTATAACGGTAACTGATATTTGCAAAGCTGTGTTCCCATTCTGTTCTTACTTCAGTGAAAGTCTCATTGACACCTGAAAGATTGAAAACCATACATTACATCCCAGGCATACTTCTTACTTTTATATTAAAGAAAGTCTTTTTTAAAGAAAAAAAAATTGTTCGATTTGTGTAAAGTCAAAGCGTTTCTTAAAGTAGCTGAGCTTTACTGTATTCATTTCTGGTAATGATACTGAAAAATTATTACGTTTGCTTAAAATATCACACTTTTTTCTATTTCAGTAGATGTAAAAGTTCCTGAAGTTAATGTAACATAAAAACAAAACAAAAATTATTTATCTTGCAGCTAAGTAAAAAGTCTTAAATAAATTAATTCTTTGTCGATGTCAAATAAATAAATAAATAAATAAAAATAAAAACTGTAGCTAACACTTACAGTTAGTGGCGAGCACTGTTTTCTGTAGCACAAGGAAAAGTAACAACAAACAGAAAATTTTGTTTAACACTTTCTTAACTGAGATACTGTGTTCTGTTAGCATCGTCATCTTCACTGCGACTGAGCTTAGCCTTGGTGTCAGGGACTTAACATCAGCAACTTCAAGCTTTCCATGAAGCTCTTTAAAGTGGTTTTCGTTTTCCGTGAAACTTTTATCCTCATCTTCGGAACTATTTTAATCACTGTGCGTGTACTATTTTGATAATTAAATTAGAATATTTCTTTAATATTTCTTTAAACCTTAAGTCAATCATAGTTGTAAGAAGATCCTAAAAGATCGAGAACTATTAAAGCTAAATTATTTGTTGGCTGATTGTTAATTTGATTGTAGTCCCCTCTTGCATCGATGCTCCATTCAAGATGTAAAAAGGTCAGAACTCAAGAGGACAGAACTAAATTATTAAAAATGATGAAATCTGTACACAGGTGTCACATTGATAGAACCGTGTCTGTGAGAGAATTTGTGACGAGGTCTGAACAGTCTGAATGTATCACCTAGTGACAATCAGACATTGTACCATGACTGTACAAGGCAGTAGATATGCTAATACTTATGAATCCCGCGGAAGGTAGACGGATGTCAGTCGAGGAAATCGTGAGTCAGAGAAGATAGAGTTGGCTTAGGCCTGTTTGAGTCGAACCACAGAACTGAAATACTAAAAATTTCTAAATAATGTTTACACGACAGGAAAAAAGCCTCCGCGTCTCTATATTATATTTTCAGCTATGTCCCTTTATGACGACGATGACAAAAAAAAATTTTAATCAACAAATTAACACAAATATCAAGCTTTTTATATTTAATCAAACAATAATGTTGTTCACCTTCACCCTTAATTACAGAGGTATGCTATAGCTGAACATGTGTAGAGAAAAACTTATGTAACTTGCAATTGGGACGACCAGTAAGATATTAAAACGAAGAAATTAAATGTGTAAATTAAAATAATTTTTTTAGATAAATTACACAAGCAAATCATTGTCATCAAATATTCTTCCTGAATTTGGTGAGTGCCAGACAAACGATGTGAATTTGAATTATTTCTGACCTGGAAAAACAAGATATATCTGCCTGCCTGATATACTTTATAAAGTTGTTGAAAGAATCCTAGATATGTTGTCTTAGTCTTTATAATTATTTACTTAGCTTTTACACAGTTTTTACTCGCTTATGAATCGTTGACAGAAGGATATAGATGTTGCTGATTTAACAAGTCCCTCGGCTAATGGCCATCTATCACTGCCGGTGATGGGTACCTTGGGAAATGTTGGGGGAATGAAGGATGGGAGGCTCAAGGCTAAGGTAGTTATGGGAGGAAGGTCTCTGTTTATTGCCGCTGAAGGTGTTGTTTACTGATCCTGGTAGTGCACTCTTTCTGTTGTTGTCTCTGACTCTAAGTGTGCATAAGACAATAAGTCCAAGATGGTGTACTGTACCTTTTGCTAAATCAGTCACTTTGCCCTGTTGTAGGCTTTTATTTACTTTTAGGTACTTTTTTAGTTTCAAGTGTTGTTTGTTGTAGTTTGACAGTTTCCCTAGTTTCGTTAAATAAAACTCCCACTCGGAGTTTACTGAAAATATAATGTTGTATAGGTCTTAATAGCTATTCAAAACTCTGCAAAACTAATCAAAATGAAATTCCCAAATGTGTCAATTCTGTTTTAGGTAAAGGTGGGCTTAGGCCTTTGGGCTTAAGCTTTATTGTGTTAATTCGCGAAAAGTATATCTTAGTAAACTTCTCTAAACATGGTAAACAAATAGGTGAGTATTTCTAGTATTAGTTTACTGTAATGTATTATACCATATTTAAAGCAGTCCTGCATATGTAATCGACAGGTTATAAACGTGGTAAAATAAACATTTTAACTGGTTTGATCAATGTTCATTATTAATGGTTAAGTGAATAGTAGACCTTTTTAGACATGGATATAACCTTCATCCCTTTATTTGCGGTTTAGAATGTAATCATTATACGATTATTTTAATTATCTAGTTAAACTTTAAAGAAATTGGCTTCAACACTGTTTGTATATTATTGACAACAAGGACAGACTCCTAGTTGCTGTTTTTTTGGGAAATGCTGTTATATTAGACTTCTATTCTATTGGGCTCAGGCCTTTATGACAATGTTCGCTCTAAGTAATTTTACTAGAACCTTCCAACAATGATCCATAGCCATTGTAAAAGAGATAGGGAAACTGCAATAATTTATTTCCTGATTTTGTTAGTTTTGTAAAAAATCACAGTGCACTAATTTAACCCAGATAATGAAATAAAGAAATCTGTTCACTATCCGTCGTACATAAATATTCCCCAACTGATGGTAAAAATCTGGACAGTTTACAATAGAGAACAGATTTTTTTAGGAGTTCAAATTAAGCCTGGATTTAAACTGTCGCAATAAACTTCTACTTTTAATAGTTACTCACTGGTTTACCTGAAGCAATCCTGTTATATTTTTTTAAATTTCAGAAAGTAATGAACAAGAATATTTAAAATAAAGTAATATTAGCATGAAGAAATAGTTTCTTGTTATACTAAGGTTTCTTCTTAAAAGATTGTACAACAATAAGTTCGGTGTGCGTATGTGTTTTGCAGGACACAAAAATGAGTTGTACCACAGAAGTTGAAGAGAAATCTCAACTGTTCTGCACTTTTCCTCAAAGTGTCGACAGGATAGATGACATAGTAGTCTACTTCAATCCCTCTACTGGACATGAAAGTAATTAAGTACAAAAATAGTCTTTCCTCTTTATTTCAAATTGGCTTTTCCGTTATTGCATTATTTACTTCTTTATTCTTCTTTCATTTTATCTTGTCTGTTTTTATCTGTTTCCTTGTTTTCCTTTCTTTTAACATAACTATTAACCAAAACCATTACCTGACAGCCTCAGAACAGAATCCGGCAGCTTCAGATGTCAGACTTCCGGTCTGGCTAAGTCTGAGATAAAGCGATGCATGTGGCTTTCGGAAGGTTGGCTTTACTTTTTTGTAATAAGCTAATTTATATAAATATCGTGTAAACTATTAAAAATTATTTTACTATATATATAATATTATATTTAGGTATCAGCGAGTTTACACTTATTTGACTGTCATCGGCGGTGCAAATAAAA
>SRHC01003314.1:133639-194606 GCA_004794325.1 Pomacea maculata | reverse complement strand
ATGTAGCCAAGCTACAGCTACTTTCTAAAATGTAGCTACGGCTAAAAGCTACTTTTTTAAAAATTGTAGCCGGCTAAGCTACAAGCTACAAAATTTGTAGCCGGCTACAGTAGCTGTAGCTAGGCTACAGCTACTCCCCATCCCTGGTTCCTGACTATAAAGGGTTGGTAAAGGTAAGGCAATGAGGGAGAGGGGATGAAAACCATGATGACCTTTTCAACATTTACAAGATCATTTTTCCTCTTCTCTCACCACTTTCAGTTTTATTACACTTAATTACTACTTCCAGATTTAAAAAAAAACTCAGTGACACTATATATGTTATACTTCTCCAATGACGCTGGCAAGATTATACACTCTTCAATCATAACTTTACCTAATTTTACTGCATCCTTAGATGTAAAATAAACGCAATAATCCAGTGCCAATCCTGCCACAACCACCAGACGAATGCCATGATTTTTCAAAATGTTGTGCAGCGGAGTCTGTCGAAATTCCCCGTTGTCATTAAATGCTGAATAGGAATCTATCTGCAAAAGAAAAGGAAAAAAGCTACTAAAGTAAAAAAAGACAGATCAAACTGAAATAGTTTCGCAGACTAAACTACTGCACTCTCAGTCTATACCAGTAACTAAAAAGTAGTTTTTTTTAGCACACTTTTATTTAACTCACTCTGCCTGTCATCGATTTATTTGTCACCCACTTTCCATCGTTCTGTAGGTATGAAATTTTCACAAGCTATTTATTTCATGACAGTACAATATTAAATTATTTCCAGCAGTCAATAAGTAGTACTTTTTTAAATTACTATTTTCTTCAGAAAAGTAACATTTCAAGAAATATAACTCTGCAGACTTCATTCCTCTTTTCGCGTGCAATAGTTGCTTCCCTTAGATCATTACACTTTTTAGGAAAAAAAAAAAAAAAATGGTTCGGGTACGTACGTTGTATCAAAGGGCAGAAAAACAATGTAAACAGCAGGTTTTTGAAAGAAAATAATGCGTAATATATGCAAGTCATTACACTTAGCCTCTCACTTTCAGGTGTCTTTCTTATATTTCACGTGGTGTAATGTGTTAAACCAATCCATTAGCTTGGTAACTTAATTATGACAAATATTCATAATCTGTTTGAATTAAAAAGGAAG
Organism: Pomacea maculata; assembly: GCA_004794325.1. Classification (NCBI taxonomy): domain Eukaryota; kingdom Metazoa; phylum Mollusca; class Gastropoda; order Architaenioglossa; family Ampullariidae; genus Pomacea; species Pomacea maculata. Next base: position 193,459 of record SRHC01003314.1, on the reverse strand, counting down.
AATAAATTCACCAAAATATCAGAAAAATAGATAAAACAAATTTTAAAAATCTAAAAGATTTAAAATAAAATAATTTAAAACAATAAAATTATTAAAAACCACACTTTTATTTGAAATGCCCTAAAAAGGGTAAAATAATTTTTACCTTAGGTTTCGGGATTTTTTAATAACTTAAAATGTAAGTGTGAGAGCACTCTTGGTTATGTTTCTAAGAGTAAAGAATACATGAACAGATTATATAAAAGAATTATAGTCTTTATTTCCTAAATTGTTATAGCCATTCTAAACTATACATAATATATTCTTGAAAAGTATATTTTAAAAGATACAGCTAAGCTGTTACTCCAAGTCTTTCAGTTTGTACGATCGAATACAAGAAAAAATGGCTTCAGTCGTGTTTGTTGTTTGCATGTGTGTGTGTGTGATACTTCTTCCCGAAACAGCACAACTATATGTAGCGTGTCGCACCATCGACTGATGGATGCACAGGACGCCGCTAGGTTGTTAGCTGGATGGTTAACGGCTAGTATAGTCAGTTACATTAGTCTGAGGACGTGTTGTATAATGTCGCTGACAAGTGAAAGTATAAGAATGAGCAATCGTTCGTCTTGATTTCGATCATAACCTGATAACATTACCTCGCAGGTGTCTCCCTTCCTGATTACAATGTCGGTGTCTTTTCTTGTCAAAAGCGATGAAATCTTTGAAGATGTAGGACCTGAAGTGATGTTTTGCACACAGTGGTCGGGCCACAAGGTTTGAGTGACTTTGCGCTGCTTGTTTACATCAACTGTACTGCAGTCTACTGTAGGCAATGGACTGGAAACACGGTTTCCTTTGCAAAGCCGTCCTGCCATCAAGCCATCGTCATCATCATCAATTTTATACATCTTTCTCTTTCAAATAGTGGTTTCTTTGTTTTTCCCATCCACTCCCATATAATCCACCTCTTTATGCTTTGTGTCTATGACACGTAATGTAAGGGGTATTAGGTACAGTTGATGAACGGAGACTCGTAAAGCCTTAAAACTTTACCCTCGACTGCTCCGCTATCCAAGCCGACTTAATTATAACTGCGCGATGCACCTTTACTAAATTGCTAATTAATTACTTCACACCAACTTGAGTCCCCAGCGCACATCCCTAATAAACAAACACAACGCAATTTAGTGAAAACTAATTATTAAGAACAAAAGAATATCTAGACTTTACACAAATCATCAATATAAGCGCTGTAAGAAGATGTAAATCCAAATGTAAATATCCTTTCTTGGCTAGTTATCTAGGTTGTCCCGTTGATCCTATCTTTCTACCGCTAGTCCAGGTATCTAGTGAGCTTTAAGAGCCCTATCAACAACTACGCACACATCATACTCCACACTCGTTCACGTACACATTATCGCACTCTCTACATCCCACTTAGCATTGTCCTTGCTGCGTGGAATAGAATGGTTTCTGATGGTATGACACACAGTTGTCCTTTGTTGTTTCGAGCCATTGTCCTTGCTACACAGAAGACCCTCCCGATACGACGCAGAAGAGATGGTGGTCTACTGACCGTTGATCTTCTTTGTCTGGAACCTTGTACCAAAACACTACAAGTGCTTCGTAAGGAGCTGAGACGAGCGTTCACGCATACCGTCCCCTTGACACTCTGGTTTAAGAGATGGCTGCACTTCTTTTGGAAAGTCTATACTGTATACCATGTCTCTTGTCCGGTGGTGGTTGACTGGTAATAGCAGACTTAGCGCTTGATGACGAAGACTTGATTTTTCAAAGTCTCTCTCTCTCTCGCCCTGATGCGTGTGGTCCAAGAGTTCGGTGGCAAAGCGCCGATTCAGGGTTACCCCTGAGAATAGAGATGTTTGCCGTGCAGAAAGTAGCGGTGAGCTGTACTTACCCTTATCGTCGTACGTCAGGCTGATTTGCGACATGGGGGTCGCGTCGACATGCTGGGAAGCGAAGGACACGTGGTTTGGGCAATGCCAGTCCTGGCTCAGTATCACTAGCGAAAACTTGTCTTCATAGTCATGGCGCAACTTGTTGATAACAGGAATGACCTGCAGAAACATAAACAGTGGTTGCTTTTAATTCACCTCGAGGGTATGTGATCAGAGTGCAGGGACATCAGCTGTAAAAGAACGATGAGAGCTGTAACTGTTCTTTTTGGTTAGATAATCGTCATTTGTATGCGTGCGTGTCTCCAGCATACCCTACTTTTCCATGCATATTTATTTGTTTACTGCTGTTTGAAATGTTTGTATTTTAAAACATGGCGACGGTTGCTGAATGGTTTACACACTACCTTCACCAACAGAAGATTCTTCGATCGAAGAGAAGGGAAAACCCACCAAGTGGCAAAGACAGCGATAACAGAGTAATCAATAAGAGGGCAATGATCCCCTATACTATAGTCTGGTCGTCGCTCCTCGGCGTAACAAGGTCAAGAAGTCTGGCAAAGCTCATCGCCATGAACACCGAGCATAAAGGATGACTGGGAAAGGCAAGACAGAAAACCGCATCCTTAAATGATCTGACCTTTGACACATCGATCGCTCAAAGCGCCGGTCGATTGGAGAGATTTTGTCCACGCAGACGCCAATACGACCTTTAAACTTATGCTTGATGATGACGACGATGACGATGATGATGATGATGTGTGAGCGTACCTGGTGTCCATCCTTGACCGCCAGGCTTCCCCCCGGCAGGAAGCAGTCCTGCACATCGATGATAAGAAGTGCCGCTTTCTCGCCGCGGATCTGGGCGCCGATGAGACACGTCAGCACCGCGACTACCAGCACCCTGCAACAACAACCACAGCAAACGTCGATGACAGACGATTTCATGTACAGCTCCACGAGAGAGGCAGCTAGACGAAATCAAGGGTCGGTGTAAAATGAGCGATTAAAGCCGAGCCAACAGATATCACGGCAAAGCTGCCGGGGTCACGACCTCAGCTTTTTGTCCAGAAAGTATTTCTGAACTGTACAACTTTACATTGTGGAGGTGCAGGCCAGCATTTATTTCCTCCATATGCTGGATCAGTACAGCTTACAGCAGGGATCACCAGCCTTTTTGACACTGACAGCTATTTCTAGGCTACTGAGTTATACGAGGAAATACTTGTTAGATACACACTGAGTAGCATACATGATATTTAGTTTAGACAGGCGAGGTATCAACATGCCCCGCGGGCGACACACGTGGTCCATGAGAGTGACCCTGACTTAGAGGTTAGGTTCAACTTTTGGTGGCTGTTTACACAACAGCGCACACGGTACATTATCTTCGAGGTTAAATTTAACTTTTGGTGGCTATTTACAGGACATTGCACGTGCAGAAAAAGTCACCCTCCCTCACAAATTAAAAAAAAAAAGCTGTCGATTGATTGTAGCAATATGCAAGTTTCTAAATTTATGTTCAGTGGTTTTCACATACGTATTTGTTGTAGGTCTGCAGAGTGGTTAGTCGGAAAGATAGTGACACTAGTTTTAGATACAGGGGCTACATTCACAGAAAGAACAGCGTGGGACAGACGTGACCCGAACCACGGGCATTCAGTCCTCACTGTACTGATGGCACGTGCTGAGCAGTCGTGTCACCAGATAAAATCAGCGGATGCCGAAGCTGCATGTTATCAACCAAATGAATCGTCCCTTTATTCTATTCAAAAATAAATAAAAGCTTTATATATAATTCGCAATACAATCATTCGGACAGCCAGGATTTTTTTTTTTTCAGAACAAAACATCCTAATTTAACAGAGAAGCGAATACAACTGACACGGAACACATGGCAGCCAAGGAGACGATGTAGATGATTTTTTTACCCGAGATTATCAAGATTTGTTAGCTACTCAACCATAATTAGCCAGTAAGCCTTTCAATCTCCGGGCCAGTCAGGTTTTATACACACTTCGTTCGCTTTTATCCCTTGAGCCTGGGCCTAATTGGAAAGGCGGGGAATCTGCTTGGATGAAGACCTTTAATTGAAACCAGATTCTACGAAATAAAAACGGAAAGCGATAAGAGTTTATGTCGGGCCGGTAAACAAGTTATTTATACATTTGGGGTTATCAGGAGGAAAGAGTTTTGTTAATAAGCGAACAATGCACAGCACACCGAGTGAGGAAATGGAGGATTCTGGGCTAACAGCTTATAAGTTTGTTTATACACAAACTAATTCAGTCATCTAACACATATACCAACCTATCCTTCCAGATATAGAGACTCATGGGTTGCCAGCGTGAACTCAGGCACACCCACAGTGAATCAAGCAGTTCGTGAGGAACAGATTTCATCAATAAAAAAAACGCATTTTAAAAAGAATCCAATTTAAACAGCCCTTTGTTATCCAGAAAAAATACAATTGATTCTTTGTTAACATGAAACTTTGACTTCATGAAAAGCGAGATTCGAAAATAAACATTGTAACTAGCGGGTAAACACTTCGGAGTGTGTAACAACAGGACAGGTTGTATCATCATCTGGACAAGGACGTGGTGCAGCTGCTGGGTTAGTTAAAGTAAACCTACGGTGCTTGAAGGATAGATAAATAAACTGGTCAAAACAAAATCAGCCATTTCGACCTACACAATCTAGACATTGTTTTAAAAAAGTCAACATGGAATGGCGAACTATGCGTCCAAAAAAAAACTGTAGTGCACCAAAACACCGAGTCCTATTTCCGTTATTGGCTGTTTACACTTTACGGGATGTTTATTTAAACTCTGACTCTCCACCCACTGACATAGCTAACCTTTTTGCCTATGCACACTCCTGCAGCATGACAAATGTCATTACAGTTAAGCACCTAAAAGGACACGGGCAAAGGTCACCAGACCTGTTTTATTATCAAGTGAAGCCCTGCTAGCATTCTCACATTGCTCACTCTTGTAGACACAAGTTCGATGAGTGATTTTTTTAAAAAAAAAGAGCAAATCTTCATAATCTAACATACAGTACGTGCTGGTCTATGGTGTTATTGACTTTGTTAGAGCAAAATAATCCAAATGTTTTCTCTTTTAGCAATTTTATCATTATCTATAGCATCCTAATTTGGTGATGTCTGTAATCAAATTCTTGGCTACATGCAACAAAAGTCATGATATTATCTGTGCGTTGACGAGTAGTTCTCCGATAATTTTTATCTGAATTCTTGAAAAAAAACTGAAACGATATCGTACAGGATGAATGAAGTTTGTTTTTTTTAATCGTCGTGTGTTCTTCCTTCTTTCTCCTTCCATCCTCCTCTGCGATATGAAAACATTACGAACAGAAACTGTTGAAAGCAAAAGTGTGCGACTCACCCCAAGAGGACATTCGCAATGCCTGCCATGATGAGTATAGTAAGCAGGAGACTAAGGTGAAGCGGTTGGGCACACCATCAGTGACATGTTGATGACATCATGACTGGGAAACGCAGTCCCGAAAAAACGAGCGTCTTAAGTTTAAACTGTTTGCGCAGACTCGCATGCCAGGGTGCAATCATACGGGTAGATACACTCAAAACAGATACGTATCGACACAGCAGGCTTACGGGGAGTAACTGAACGTTTTGAATAAAGTAGTAGAGCAGAAGCTCCGAAATCTCTATCATATCTTTAACGAGATATTTCGGTTGCTCTATATTCCTCAGCAGATGTGCAAATAGATGGTCTCTGTAATATGTAAACTCTAAGAATATAACACGCCAATAACACACAAATGTAATTCCCTTCAGGACACAAAGCACTTGTCCGTCTATTTCTCAAACATGCACAGGCACGAGCACAGTAAATTTCGTACACTGAGCTGTACACTTGTTGAATAAAATCTCTAAAAAAAAATATAGAAATGTAAATGATCAACACTCACTGGAAAACGTAGGACTACTCGACCTCAGCTGTCTTTTCCGGTTGTAGGGATATCCAACCAGAAATAGTATAATTTATAGGTATATATCTACATGTGTGTATACATGCATTATGAACTCCTGGCTCTTTTAGTTTTCACGTCAGGGGTAAGAGTCCGCAATAACTGACAGCGTAACAAAGCCATCGTATTTACAGGAGAATATCATTACCCAATAAAACTTAAAGATTTCTCTTTCGTTTTTTTTTGCAAGCCAAGGTGGTCCAGAGGTCAGCATGACCGTAGTCCAGCGACTCTCAACCTTTTACTTGTGACGCCCCCCTGGCGCGCCCAACAGGTTGAGAACCGCTGCCGTAGTCTCACGAGGTCACAATTATGAGTTTGCTACCTCATATTTTTTGCCGAATCAGCCAGTAAGTACCCCTTCCGGAAACATGCACCAGCTACAGAAAGTACGGAGGTGAGATCTGAACCCGGGATACACGATCCTCGGGGACTTAGCAAAGATCCACTTCACTGCTGCACTCTAAGTGGTACAGCATATTTTGGAAGCGCAAAGTTCCGATGATATAACAATACTTTATTTGCGCTGGACTTAGGCACCCCTTCGTCTTTTCCGGTTTTCATTTGTCCAGTGAGTCTCCGAGCTAAAGTGGTAATTGTATTTGAGATTCCAGGCAGTAGCCAGGCCATTCAAGGTTACCCAGAAGTACACGCAAGTTGTTTACTTTTAATTCAGGAAATGCTAGTGACTGTGCATGTCACAGCAATGTGCCGTAAATAGCAAAGAAGAATAGTCTGCAGTTAAATGAGCTACTTACCCATTTAAAACTTCTCCTTCCTCTCCATACCAGTAATATCACATACATGATTGTGATCATTGCGAAAAAAAAGGTCTGTTAGAGTGAAGTGTCAGAAACGCGAGACATACAACACCCAGACTTACACTACATGCTCTTTCATTCCACAAAAGACAGAACATCTCTACGAGAACTTCCCGGTTTTTTTTTAAAAATATCGTGGTCACCCAAAACACGTGACTCTTGTTTCTTTTTTGACCGATATTACCGCTTCGTACTTTAGACCTAGACCCTAGGCCTAGACAATCAAGACTTGGCTCATGTCAGAGTTGATTCTAGTTCAGAGCAAAGAAACCGGAGGATGCCTGTGCCTAGTTCAAGCTTCTACACAGCAGACACGCGACGTGTCAACGCTGCTCAACTACGTCCTTGGTGCAAGATGCTTTTTCCCCAACTGAACAAATAACCCCCTTTGTTCTCGAGATACACTCCTTCAAACATCACCATGCATAAAGAGCTAGCTCGTGACGTCACATTTGTACAGAGATACTCCTCATTAACATATAGTCTCAATATTTTATTGGCTGAGGCCTTGAAAACGGAAACGTATCCACAAGCAACCCTGACCTTTTTCTAAGTATATTTATGTTCGTACGGAAATGGGAAGATGGTATTCTCCCAGACTTTCGGACACATTATTTTTCACTGAGCTTTTCCCAGCCATTTAAAAAAAAAAATAATGCTTTCCACTAGACCTTTAAACAGTTCGTGACTTCGAACAGCGATGGCCACAAACATTCACGACAAAAGAAGAAATCCAGGTCACCCCAAACACCCCACACGAACCCTTAAAAAAGTGCAACGACCCGAGGTGCCAATCAGTTGAAGCGAAAGTCAGAAGGCTGTGGCTTGGTGTTCTCCGAGGATAACTACTTTTATCTGTATCCTTCTTTCCCCTTCCAGCCCTTAACCACGCTCACGGAGAGCTTCAGGCACGTCCACACGGAGTGATAACGAGTTTATCTTTCGGTTGACGTGGAGCCAGGCTGACAAGATCCACGTGGAGAGTGAGTTCAAGGGCCTGCCACCACATTTCAATATTTGTACTCACTTGATCCTGTCAGCAGTTCTGTATGCATTCCTACCCCGTCATCTTGCCACCATCTGTTCAACATAACTGTTTACTGAAGTTAAAGTACAACTCCACATGTACAACGAGCTTTCAAATACGAACTTTGCGCATCGCAGTTCTTACAAATAAATCGTACTTTACATGATCGCAAATGTTATTATATACAAAAGCACACGGATAGATTTTAAGTGTAGTACACTCGGTCTTCCCCGGGATCCGTGACACAGTTGCAGGTATTTACAAGTTAAACTAAGCACACACGTGACTGAGCGCTTGTAATACTTCATTTCGACATCGCAAACGCGTCTGTAACCTCAAATTCCAGAAAGTTCCACTAGAGCACATGGGATCTGTTCGTTCTGTTTGGGTGTTGGTGTTCTCCGTTTAATTAGCATAATACGAGATCATGTCAACAAAACGGCGACACGACCAACTCTGTAAACAGGTGCCACAAAAATAAGTGCGCCGGCGATGAAGATTTGAAACCACCACCTGTGGGTCTCACTGCGACTTGATGACAGATGCATCCCTGCTGGCAAGGCCTCGGATCTCACAATGGGGGTGATAGGAAGAAAGAGGAAATATTTGTAGTCGGGTTGACTCCAAACACTGTTCTCACATCCCATCGGCGGCAAACAGCGCCAATCACATGCTGTGTTTCCTAGCAACAACAGAGTTTTCCGTATAGTACTGTGATGGTTGATTCCAAACCAAGTTTTGACAAAATAATCCCCTCGTTGCACAAACGGAGCTCGACGTGACGAACCTCCAACTGAGTAAATCACGCTCGTGCACATTAATGTCAGGGTTCACGACAGCACCAAAGATTTGTCACTCAAGCAAAATCAGGAGCTACAGCAGCTTTAAATTAATAATAAATTTCATATTCCCCATGTGGTGATGTTGTTGGTGATGTTGTTGTGGTTCCATACGAGTTTTTCAGTCTTACTCTAACCATGTGCCTTTCAACCCTTAGTTCGTCCCAGTAGTTCAGAGGTGCATTTCACAGGGTATTTTTCACCTGTGTATATCACCTGTATATATTTTTGTCTGTCAGCATCATGTTTAACTCATTAGGTTATCTCTGCTGACCTTCGCCATGTTATTTTTGGCAGGCCAAGTTTTCACTTGTCATTAGCTGTCTAATGAAGGATTATTTGGGGTTGTGCATCTGGTTTCATTCTTCTTTTTTGATTATGGTTGTCAGATTTGTGCAGCTGGTTCTTGTAAATATTTTTTCACTAGCATTTATTATGTTAGGCCAAAATATTTTGAACAATTTCCTCAGACATTTGGTTTGGAAGGTCTCTGGTTTCTGCCCCTTTTTAGTTAATGCTGTCTTATATTTATTTGTATTCGAGCTCTATGTACATTTATCCACAATCTGTATGAGAAAATTGTATGGGTGAACTGCTATTTGTGTGTAGTGTCGATTTCTTCATATACATCAAGGTTAAATGAATAAAATTAATGTCTATAATGTCTCATGTCTACAATGTAACTCCGGTATTTGTAATGTAACAGCAGTACATACAACGTAACAGCAGTACATAACAACAGTACGGTACACAGTAATGTAACACAGCCAAGCATCAGGTGGCAGCGAGAGATAAAACGCAACAGCGAAAAATACAATATGCCCTGTTTAATATCACAAAACAATGACAAATATACAACAGCGGTACCTACACTGTAACCAGAGTATCTCAAACGTTACAATGGCAAATATGATATAACGTTTGTAACGGCATCAAATACGACATACAGCAACATGTAAATGACCACTACGACCACTCTTGGTTGAGTCTCACGAACTTCCCCCCCCCACACACACACATCCCAACATACCTACTCTATTCCATACATTAAAAAGGCTCATAATTTTTTACAGCTTCCATGTAATGTGTGCGCGCGTGTGTCTTTTGCGCACTCCTGAGATGATTTAGGTGCGTCTGCTATCGTATGCACGTGATATGTGTAACTCCACCTTTAATTAGATGTCTTTGCCTTTATCGGAATTTTTTACTTTTTTTTTTTAAGGCTCATCAGAGATGGAGGTCCCTTCTAGTATCTCCACTGTACAAGGAACAGAAGCGATTGTCTAGGCTCTTGAGCTGCATGTTTAAAAATTTCCATTGGGTTATGGAACAGAATTTCTCGGAAATTCCATATTGCTCCAACTTAAAATTCACGTATAATCTTGCAGAAAGATTATAGAAACTTCCAGAAAAGCCAAAATGTTACACTGCTCTTTTAGCCCCCATGACAGGAAAGAACTGTACAAGCCATCTGCCAATAGGCCTTTTTATTTAAAAAGATCTGATCTTTTTTAAGACACTGCCTAAATGAATTCACTTCCTGTCCCCTGTACCTTGACGGTTGGTAAGGGGGTCCTCTTTGAAGCTAGCATCGTGAAGGCAGAAACTTCCAGACGCGAAGTCACTTCATTTGCGGAACAAATTTAATCTACATTTAATCTGCATAGCCCCGCGTGATGGGTGGATGTGTACTCCGCTGCCCAAGAAAGTGTTTCAGTAAGATTTCAGATCCCAAGCTTCAGGAAGAAAAAATGTAAGTCAGCTCATTGTGATCCCAGTATGTAATTACCTCCTCATTTGAAGATCCGTAGGGGGCCGTGGGAAGATCCAGTATCGTGATGGTATACCACTCGTTTCTCACCATTGAAGAGAGCATCTAAAGGTACTAAGTTCATATCCCGGCTCATGCACATGTATTTCTCTTTGGATTTGACACCGCGTGTCGTCGGTTTTCTCTTGGTTAGTTTGGTTTCCTTCCCATTTATTTGTTGTCCTCCGTGAGTTATATTGTGCCAAATATCTCTATCACTGGTTTCCTCCCTCATCATGCTTACTTCCCTTAATTCTGGCCCTCTCTCCACGTTCCCGCCTATTTTCTAATAAATCTCTTGGTTTACACAAGAATGTAAACTTGGCGAGATACTTTGGGAAAAACCTCCTGTCCCGAGCTGTGATATATTTACGTCTACGAACTACAAACGTGGCGTTCAAAACCTTTTGTTTATCAACATCCCACGGCGTTGAGTAAAACAGGATCGTCTCAGACCAGGATAACGGGATGCTAATGGATATTCGCCTGCTTCACTGATACACGTCACGAGCAGCATAAAAATATAGCTACGTGTGTCTCTTTTTTTTTTTTTTTTAAACATGCCAGAAAAACGGAAAGGATATATCATACTAAACAAATTAGAACGGTATTCATATTTGTTTTATGTGTTGTTGCGGGTCGTACGTCTGGGAGTAGGAGTACAGCAGAGTGCAATAACTTTCCAGGGACTGAGAGTTGAATTTTGGAAAAGGCCAATGGACGAGCTCTGCCCAGTTCCCGTGATCCGTATTGCCATCGCTTTTTTCATCCACGAACATCATTATGCATTATTCATTATCATCACCCCGTTAATTGGTTCCAGGCAGACTAGGAGCAAGCTAGGGATTATCAAGTATAGTGAAAAGAGAAGCTTCGGACGTCAGACAAAGAAAATATTCTTTCTCTATCACACACACACAGATGTGCGCGTGCTATTTTGCTCTTTTGTCTCACCTGAATTTCATCTCCACTTGCAGCCTGTCTCCTGTTTATGTAAATGGCATTCTCTACTCAGGAACTGGTATCCTCCTTCATTTACCTGTACAAGTCATAGACACGTCATCAATTCTCATGATTCTGAAACTATTGCAACAATATGCTACAAACTGTCGATCAGCTGAAAACTATTTTAAAAGAATCGTCATAATCCATGCAAGCTTATTAAAACAACTTGTCTGAATTTCGAAAACGAGACCAGTTGTTTAACTGATGCTGTGGATTTAGCCATGGCAACTAAAAAAACAAAAAAACAAACTTGACTGTAAAAGTACGCCATAGCAAATGGCGCTACGCAACGCAATTGCGTAGGAATATTACTACACACGTGCGCAATGTAAACATACACGCGGACCACGATTAAAACTGAGCATTTGAATTTAAGGTGTCATAAGGTCAGTTCGCACATCATAAACTCGATCTTAAGCCTAATAAAATCTTAAGCAATGTAGTGATATATGCATGAAGTTAGCTTCATTTGGCTACAGCTACCTGCGCTGACCTACTTACAAACGCGGATGTGTTGGTATAAGTACGCATGCATAGTCAAAAATAGCCATGAAGTCATCTCAGTTCTGAGTCGCTTTGTGCATTTTATATACATTTGCACATTACCTGGAATATTTTCGTCTTTCACACACACACACACACACTCAGTTATTGTAAAAACAGATGTATCGACTAGTATTATTTCCATGTCCTATATCCGATCTCTTGATTATCTATGTTATTTTGATATGAAAAAACTTCGAGTGTCGAACAGGGAGAAAATTTCTATTAAAAGGCAATAATACCTGTAAGAAATATGCAAACTATGATGAACGAATAAACAGAGTAGCGACTGATAACAACCAATAAAATACTGCACCTCATGTCTTTCTTCTCCATTCCGCTGATTTCTTTTTTCTCTCCCCTTTGTTTTCCTCAGAGGTTGGTACAATGTACCGATGAGATCAAAATTTCTGTTTTGCTCGCAGAGCATGCAATGTCCGACGCAGTTCATTTCTGCTTGAACAAGCAAAAATATTAAAGTCTGTAGCAACCTACAAATACAATAGTGTTGACATGTAGTTTAAAATAAGGACAATCGATTACATGAGAGTGAGAATCGATGTATAACAGATCAGATAGTCTATATCTCTCTCTCACACACACATGTGAACTCGCGGGTGTAAGTGTGCGTGTGTTGATGTATTATACTTTATACCATATAGCAGACAAGTAAATTTACTGTGGCTGCCGGATTGCTCCGACATGACAAGAATAAATAAATATAAAGAGATGTGGCTAAACCATTGTAAAGCCACCAGCATGCACAAAACCACATACATCGATCGTGTACTTTGGACGCCGTTCATCAAAACTGAAAGCGACAACAGTACAGTAATAACTGCAGTTCCCATAGCAACACCGTCCACGAGTCAGTGCCGAGAGTTGCGCCATCCTTGCTCTGTGCAGCCTGGAAGCATGTGCTATAGGCAATGAAATCCAATAATCTCTTGATATCCTATTTATTCTGTTGTTTGTTTCTAAATATTACCGGACTCAACTTTCTTCAAAATTACGGTGGCAACCAAGCAAGAAACTAACTTTGTGAGGACTGCAACAATAATGGCTAGGCTAAAAAAGAATTGGTGTTTTGCTTACAAATACATGCACAGACTCGTTTTCATTCTGCTAACACTCGCAACACAGATATTCAAGACCAAAGGCTTCCTGCTGAATTTTTTGCTTGGAACATGTAATCAACGATTATACGTAGGAAACACCTCACCTCACCTAAAATTCCTGTTAAGTCTTCACAAACTATTTCGGGCGACAATAGATTTTTGCCCCTTGACCCGGCACAACACTCGACAAGGCGGACACCCCGACTAGTACAGGTGATAATCTATAGTTTTTAGCATAACTTTACCTCCGTGACTAATCAGGAGATGATCGTTGGATTGTTCTGACACAACCTTACGTAGGCAGGGTATTACCAGTCAAGTTATGCTGAAAGGGATCTGGAATCCCCTTACTCCGGCCTCGGAGGAGTTGCTGGAAGATCGGATTCTGGACCGGCATGAGACCTGTTGAAAAAAAAAACTCTTCAACAGCTGGGTCCTCATCGAAAAGCACTTACAACATGGCAAGGATCTCTACCGTGATATTTTATCGACGTCAAGAAGGTTTTCGATAATGACATGAGGAACTAGGAATATCTATACAGACATTCAACGTGTAGGAGTAGGAATGCCTTCAAAGAACTGTACAACAGCTCCAGGAGCTCGGTATTCTTCAACAACCAAGTGGGGATCGAAGCTCTTTCTGGAGGAGGTTGTCCAAGGCGGTCGGAGCCGATGCAAGCAACAGAAAATTTGATGACTAACCTGAAGAACTGGGGTCTTCTCTCGCATGACCGGCCCCACTGCTGAGTTCACTCATGCTGCGTCCCGTTGACTTTCCCCTACGACTGATTACTCCGTTACTAGTTAAAGGATGAGAAGAAGGAAAGAGAAGATCACACAGCTGCGGCCTCAGCAATATATATTATACTGTATATGCATCCCACCACATTTTCCCAACAAACCACAATTATGACTCAGGAACATATGTATATGAGTCGTAAAAATTATCTAAAAATGCGCTCTTTGTTAAAACGCGGAGCTTTGTCAGAACTCTGGTTGAACGTGCGCGCATAAATATCAATACTACTCGGTTAATTCTTACTTTCTTCTCTCTCTCTGGTCTCTATACCCGCTTCTCTCTCTCTGAGGCGCGAACACACACACAGAATGAGCACGCGTCAAGATTATCATACGTTTTGCTATGGATAGACAGGATTTCTTGTAATCGATTTGTAGCCACAAACTGCATACTCTAGCAAGAAGAAGTAGGTTAGCTGGTGCTCGTCCATTATTACGTGTGCTGCGGTCGCTCCCAGCAGATCGTTGAGCAGACGATAGATACTGCGGCTGCAGAAACTAGTTTACGACATCCCGACTGACTTCAAACATGGCGGTACTTTCTACGAAGAAAATGCAGGTTTTCTTGGGCGTGATTCTTGTGATACTACTCATTGGTAAGTTTTCTTTTCTCCTTTTTTTTGTATTTTGAAAATCTAATGATTTTACACGGGACAGGGCGATGTCTAGAAACTAGTTTACTCTGAATATCATTCAATCGATTCGATGGTAGTTTGCTTTATATATGCTATGCTTTCGGGTTGGTTTTTTTTTACAAGATAATTGATGTAGACTTTTTTTTAAAACCTCTGCACTGGTCAGCGTATTCTATATTTTATTCCCTATCAACCAGATACAAAATTATCTGTATAATAAATTTTGCAGCTAACGATAGTATTATGCTAAGTAAGTGTATCTTGTTCTTGTTGCACTATTTTCTGACTTACTGCGAGCCTTAGATGCCAGGCCTAATTTTAAATGGTGGAGACACACACACTCAAAGTTCAGTAGCCCCATCACTAGCATATTGAAGGTAGTATTTAATAGCACACATCTCCAGGTCCCACTCTCCTCTTTTCAGTCTGCTCAAGGATGATAGAAAACAAAGTTATAGCAGCTCAGCTGTGTGGAAGCATGAGCTAGGCACAAGCAACATTGGGTTTTTAAAGAAATCACAAATGAATAAAAAAACCCAATGTTGCTTGTGCCTAGCTCAAACTAAAATCAACTAAAATCAGCTCATACAAGAGCCTTTCCTGCTCCTGTAGGATATGCTCGATGGTTCTACATCGCCAGGGAGGACATGGAGGGTGACATTAGATGTAGCTGCTGATTTAGGTGGACCTTTTGTCTGTTGTGCCCTGCCCTGAGATGGAAGGTGATCACCTGGTCTTATGTGGACAGACAATGGTAGCTGTCTGCTGGTTGGGGTGGTTTGTGCAGAACCTTAATTAAAATCTTCATCTCTATTCGGGTGATATTGTTTTCATCCTGGTTGTCTTCAACCCCAAATTTTACCGTTCTGTCAGCCTGCACATTGCCTTCAATACCACAGTGTATATCCACTGCAGTACCATTTTTAGGCAGTTCATAATTTTCTTGCATATATCACTGTTCATCATTGAGTGTGAAATGGGAAATTATGGTAGAGATGGCAAGACGTTTCTGTCTCTTCGTAGGAATAAAGATTGTTAGAGGGGCCTAGTTCTCTACTTCTGCAGGAAGTCATTTCTGGTGTTGTCTCTGCAGTTCCTGTATCTCTCTCTTTGTCATGAAGCTTGATCTTTTAAGTCTGCAAGAAGACAGCTTTTGTTCTTTTTTTTTCTGCGCAATGAGCATTCTTCGGAATGGATACCTGCGCATTACAAATCGACTTATTATTATTACAGCTGTCTTTGTCCAGTGTGGGTAAGTAGCATGCATAGCTGCAGATAAATTTGTCTTTTTCATTGTTAACAGCACTTTGTGAAGTTCTGTGACATTTACTTAATTAAAAATAGATTACTTGCATTGACGGTTCCCAGTCACTTAATCCCCAGACACTTCATCCCTGACACTTAATCCCCGACACTTAATCCCCTAGACTTTTAATCCCTAAGCACTTCATCCCCAGACACTTAATCCCTAAACTAAATCCTTAACTATAAAAATTATGAAGTCAGCGAAAAATTTAATTCAAATTCAAATAATTCAAATTCAAATAATTCAAATTCAAATCATGCTATTAACTTAAACGTCATTTGAACATCTACAACATTAGTTAAAGTTCATATAAGTTAGTAAATTTAATGTTCTTCAGCAATATGATATGAAAATTGTTCTTGAGTGTTCGCGAGGTAATTGTTGTTAATCAATATGAAAGGTAAGCTAATGATCGGAGGTACAGAAGACGATCCATTGACTCATATCTCTCTACAATGTTGCCAATTCTCCTGGCTAATTCCGCGTATTTCTTCTTTGGACGTTTCTCTGTGCCGGCGCATGATTGTAGAACAGACACTTGTGTAGCTGACAATCCTTACGTAGACCATCTAGGAATGTTCACATCGTTGGGTGATGACAGGAGAAGAGAGATTGAAGGGCGTGATGCCAACCCTCCACAGAGTTGTTTGTTCGTGTTATAGAGGCTTTATAAAAGAATCAGTGATTAGAAATCACACATTGCTCTGTACAGGAGTAAATGTGTGGGCATGACGTATTCTAATTCAATGCTTTGACAGAAGCATTACATCATGCTTTATAAAGGATTAAGTGCCTGGGGATTAAGTGTCAGGGATGAAGTGTCGGGGATGAAGTGTCTGGGGATTAAAAGTCTAGGGGATGAAGTGTCGGGGATGAAGTGTCTGGGGATTAAGTGACCGGACACCGCATTGACCATGGTATGCAAAGCAGCATGACTGCACAGTTACAACTTGGCATCTCAAAATAAATGACTCTAAGACACTGTGTAAAAGAAAATTAGAAAAGGAGAGTGCATATCCCACTTCCTTGTGAAAATTTGGGGTCCATTTGTTTTTCTATCATTCTCAATCTGCTCAACTCCAGTCCCTCTATTTGGTTGGATCATATACAATATCTTTGTTCAAGCACTTAACATGGCATCATACATGCCGCCTGGATTTTTTTGTTTATAGCAATTTCATTTCTAATTTGTATTGTTGCATGATACTTTCAGTTATGGCTGACATTTTATGATATTTATGACTCGCATTCCAAATCCAGTGCATTGCTAGGGAAATATTTGAGCTGTTTATTTTCATTAAGAATATCAAGAGAAACAGCAGCCATAAAAAAATTGTTAAAAACAACATGAAAAGATTGACACTAATATGAAACAGCAAGCTTTACACAAACAGGCTTATCTGTCAATTTGTCTGTGGGCTACAGCAGCAGCATATACTTGTTTTTAAGATCCCTAATAACAAAAAAAAATTCTCTCCGTGTGCTAGTTATAGCAATCTGAGTGTGCACTTTATCTTTTTCTTCCTTACGTCCCCAGTCTATTATAACTATAAAGAACATAAATAGCTTTTATAATTTAAAAAATGTTATGCCAGAGTTTATCTGCTTTTATCTACTATTTTTTCACTGATGGGCTAAAACTTTTAGCAAAGGTAAATTTCTGCAATTATAAGTGATAATATGGTGTTTTTTTGTCTTCACCAAAAGTTATTTAAAAAATGGTCAGTGTTAGGTATTACCAGCAAAACCCAAAAGAGTTTATTTTTTTTATAAAAATTAGTGCTTTTCCACTTTCTTGAAATGGAACATTTACTGTAGATCTGCTTAGTAACAGGTGTTTACAGTGTGGTGCTTTCACATGTAGTGTTTATAAAGAACATTGCAAATAATTATTTTGAATGTTAAGAAAGTAGCAAATTTGTTTATCAGAAACATATTTGTACACATTACTGAAAAGCAAATCCAGAATAAATCTGTTAACTTTAATAATATAATAATATAATATTTTCATAAGCATGAAAAATCCTTTAGTTCAATCAGGGCTTCTGCTTACGCAAAAAATTGCGTACCGTATGCATTAAAAGTTCGGAGGACCCCTTCAATTTTTGGGCGAAGAACAGATACAAAATTGGGTAAGTGTAGTGTCTGACATCGTAGCCCAATTTATTGTCGTCTGCTACAAGGTGAGAGTTACTTCCCTTGCACTGAGTTTTTTCCCTTTACCGGGAAGAGTTCCATTAACCTATTTCCAAGATGTTGACAGCATAGTTAAAATCATCGTCTCAGAAACAGAAAGTGAGCACCCCAAGTACAGTGAGCATAAGCTCATGACAGATGCTTGCTCACTCTTTATGGCACAGAAATCTCACCGTTTCTGACCAGACATTACAGTGCTTTGTGTGCCTGAAAGTAGTTGAACAAAGTATCTTGATTTGTTGATTTTTTTTGTTTTTTCACATTGTGAAGGGACCCCTTAGAGTTAGCTGGACCCCTTAGAAATCTGAAGAAGGAGTCCCTGGGACCCCAAAGAATTTAGCCTTAGCAGAAGCCCTGTCAATGATACTATTTTTGATAAAACTTTAGCCATTTGTCACCATGATTTTCTCACTCAGTCCACCTGATTGAAAATGGTAGTTATTGTTTCATTACAAAAGTACTGCAAACTATTTTGTTTAGTTATTTTAGGTTTCACTCATTTCTTGGGCAACAGTCTACTGACTAGATGGTTTGTAGACATTTCTGTAATCAAACATGTTTACAGTTATTGGGCATTTTGAATGTTGACATTTTGCTAGCTGAAATTGAAACAAATTAGATTTCTGAATTGATTGTAATAAAGAAAAGTAAAACCTTACAGCTTGATATTTAAATGCTTGTAGTAAAAATACTAATGCATGTGTCTCCCACTCTCCCTCACCCACCCACTTCACCTACAAAAATGAGTTGTAAATACATACATTTTGCACATTTTATTGAAATTTCTGAATCAGCATACATTTCTTTGTGTTCAGTTCCCAATGCACAAAGCCGTCGAAGTGGTAGCAGTCGGAGCAGCAGAGCAGGCCGGGTCTTTTCTGTACGAAGAACTGGGACTGGCCGACTCCCAGTATACACAAGTGGGCATGTAAGAAAGGGCACAAGTCCTTTTACTAGCAACACATTTCATATGGCTCTTGCGGCAGGTACCATCTATGGAAGTGCTCGCTATATGAGAAGCCCGCGCTTTCGTCAACGAGATTACGGTAAGTTCTTGTGTTCAGAAAAATGTGTACTTCATTGAGACACGGACATGTATTTCAATAATTAGAAATACATTTGCTTAGTTTTTATGCAAAGTTTACAAATATTTAAGTACCAATAAATGGAATATCATTTTAATAAGGCTCAGTAATGCAGGTGAATTAGTTATGTAGGTCATTAATTTTCCTTAGGTAACTGATCCCTGGCTTAATTATTAGGCTGCTAGTAGTTTGTAAAAATTGTTAACATCACTTATCCAGTATACTTTACAAAACAGTTATCTATGAATGCTTTGTTGTTGTTCCTTATAGCATCTGAGGTTAAAACCTAAACAAACCAGGTGCTCTAGTGTTTAATATACACAAATATAATCACAGCTTATAGATAAGACTACACTTAAAAAATGTTAAGTGAAAGATACTGTAATCATAGTGTGCACGGGCGTTTTTCTGCACGGATTCAGTCCTTCAATCATATTGATGCATTTATGAAGAGCATGGCAAATAAACAATTTTTGGCTCTTGCGTATGCTATTTTCAGGCTGTACAATAATTTTTATTGTATATTGATGTGATATCATAAAGAGAGAAAACTAATCTAGTCCAGTTTATTACAATTTAAATGTCATTATTTTATTACATTTTTAATGACTAAATATTCACCTGATGTGAACGGAATATTTAACATGGCATATTTGCAAAAGTATGCTTTTGTACAGTTTTGCTATTAAATGACTTTGTTTTTAAAAAATGTATAGTGTGTTCTGATTGGTTCTTTACTATTTGTGTGAAACCTCCTGTTTAAATTGTTCTTTAAAGCAGAACTTGAGCACAGAATTGTTAGACATATTCTGACAAGCTAATTTTTTCAGTCATCAACCCTCAGTATAAAAATAAAATATTTCCCTTTCAAAATATAGCATTTGCCTTAATGCATTCACTCAGCATTGATCCTTGCATGAAGGCGTACTTGAAGTAAATGAAGGGAATTTTTTTTTTTTACTCTTCTGTTTGTGCTCTTTAATTTTCTTGTTATTTCTTTGTAGATCTGTAGTGCATGTACTTTGAGAAAATTTATTTCTCAATGTAAATGCAAACAAGTGCACATACAAAGTATGAAGCACATGCAAACTGAGACCATTCAGGGTGGATGAAAATAATTGCCACCTTGAAACTAGATAAAAGTAGATCTTAAAAAATAGATCAAAACTTCTGTTTTTGAACATGTATAGTTTCTCTCTTTTAATGGGCCCTTTTTAAATGTGCACAGTGCTAAAGTGTCTAACCTGAAATCTCACTATTTTCTTCACACTTGGAAATTGATATTTTGCAGTACCTCCCATTTGTAGAAACGATTTTTACAAGCCTCCAAACAGTTCACGAGTGTATGGCTATTTCATATGCCCACTTGACGATCAACCAGAAAACTACACCTGGTGCTGTGGACCAAGCAACCAAGAGTTCTGCTGTCATGCAAATTACTATGGGTGAGTTAAAATCTAACCTGAATCCTAAATTATTTACAATCATTGATTGAGATCATGACAAGATATTCATTGTTTCCCATCCATAAAATGTGTTTTCAGAGCCCCTAGTTACAATGGTTGGGGGTTTTCAAATGTTAGAAGCGTTTAGACCTACCCTGCCTTCCCATAACAACGTGTTAGAGGTTTTATTGAGCGCTAGCCAATAAAAAGAGGTACACATCAATAGACATGCATTAATATTATTGTGCTGATCTTTAATGTCAGGAAATTGTTTTAATATTGACTAACTCTTATGCATGTTAAACTGTTGCTGAAATTTAATATAAAGTTGAACGATGAAAACAAAATATATATATATATATCGATATATCAAGCTTTTACAAAATATCTTATATGATGAGACCTCCAGCCTAAACTGTTCTACTTTTTGAGACTCACAACACTAAATCTATGTTTTTTGACCCCATTGCTAGTGCTAACTAGGTCAGGATGGCTGTTCTGAAGGAATCAGCCAATTTTTGTTATGAAATAAATTCATTTTAGCCAACTGCTACACATTAGCCATCCAAATTGCATCCAGTTATGTGCTGCCAACCTGTTTGTAGATCTTAAAAAGTTCATGTTTTCTTTTATTTTTCAGATTTTTATCCCACTTTTTTTATGGGTGAGTGGGGGGATTGAACAATTATCATTGCTAGGCTTACATTGTGTTTTGCAGATGAAAGTGTAAGCAGTTCTAAAATGTGAGCTTGCTGATGTTTCCTTTTTTCAAAAATTGTTTGCAGACGCCAGCCTGGAGGCACTTCTAGTGGCACATCACCATTTATTATTGTTGGTCTCATAGTTGCTGTCATTGTGGTGATAGCTATTGCTGTTATTTGCTACAAAAAGAGGAAAGCTGGAAGAAAACTTTTAAAGAGTTTCTCCAAAAAGTCCAGCTCACATGGTTTGTCTTTTCAATTTTTTTTTCAGCCAGTTCCTTGATAACCTATTTACATCCACGTGATGAAAACAGGGTGATCAGAGATTTTGTGATAATACATTGAAGCATGCTAGTAATAATAAAAAAAGAAGATGATTAAGGAAGTAAACTCACCTAAGTGGAGAAAGTAAACTGTTTGAAATAACGGATAAACTAAAAATAAAAAGATGCTGAGGCATTATACGTAGATTTAAAAGGGATTTTGAAATAGTAGTGTTTTTTCACACTTAAGTATAGCACATAAAATGTTTACAACATCATATATTTAACCTATCTAAAATTTAGGCATAATGCAGCAGTGAATTCTGCAACCTATATACTAGATTGCTCACATTGCAACTTGGTGGACCTCCAGGACTGCAGACTGAAAAGAAGAGCATCAACTTCAGTCAGTAATCAACACCGAAGGCATTGCCAGTGACCCTTCTCTAGTAACTCCCATGACTCTGCCCCTTTTGACCATATTCCTCACATCACCATCTCCCCAATGTGTGAATTGCCTATACTCTCATACACAATATAAAAGTAAACAACTTAGGAATCATGTAATAACTTATCAAATGAAGTGTGTGTGATTCTGGTATGGTAACATTTATTTCCCCTTTTTTAGTGGGGGTTTTTGTGGGGAGAGGGGGAACAGGCAGTGAATGTAAGCATTTGTACCTCAAGGTGAACAGCATCAAAATTAAGTGTCAAGGAAGGCCTAGCTTGTAAAGCTGTACTGCATGTCATCAATTTGTCCACCTTTGTTTAGTCATAGTAATATTTGTGTTTGTCATAGTCATGACTGGGATCTAACATACTACAAATGCCTGACTACCTGCATGCCTTTGATCTTAAGCAGAACTAGTAGTGAATGCAAATGCTTTTGGAGTAGTAGTTTTGTTAAACTGAAACAAAATGTGCATGTGGGATGTTTTGCATTGTATGATTTTCAACAGACTTTAATATCTGAGTTGCAAACACGAATTTTAATTGTAAAGTATCTTTTGGTCCTGTGTCTGGTGTATTGCATGATTTTGTGTCTTGTGTGTTCTATTGTTTTAACATTTTTATAACAGGAGGTGCCACTGAATTGACAGATCCTCAGTTGGCTGTGCCACTTAAAGAATATGGTATTGTTTACTCTTATGCTTTTTTACATAGCTTGTGGAAATGTAGCAGTCAATTAATCTGGTGGATTATGAAAATATTATAATTATCCAAAAACATTAATAGCATCTTTGCTTTAAAGGTTGAAAAAAACTTATTTGATTATTCATGTAGAAGCAGATCTTTGTCCCAGAAGATAATATACAATTTGGGTGCAATGTTTTATTTTTTGTTTTTTGGATTGTATTTACATTTTTTTCTGAAGCCTTCTCATTTCATTTATAAGACAGTGTTTTAGGTCCATTTCCATATCTCATTTTTTTAAATTACGTTCCCTGTCCAACAGCGTGCAAGTTTTCTCTCTGTACTTAGTCATTTCTTTCCATAGCCTCCATTTGTCTATTAAAGTCTGTAATCCTAGTGAGCAATCTTTTAAGCAATTCTTCTGATCTCTGATGCTAGAAAAAATGTCTGAACGTTTATTGTAATAATATAATTTTGCAATTATTTGGTTGTACAATATGGTTGTGCATTGCCTAATGACAGAGATACATTCTGAGACTGCATGGTTAGGCTTCTTCAAGTCCCATTAAGTCAAACACATATGAACAGAGGTCATTTTCTATCGTCCCATCAACTTGGAACTTATTACCCATCAGTCTTCATTACCATGATTCTTTAACCACCTTTAAGTCCAAACTGAAGGCATACTTTTTCAGAATCAATGACTTAAGTCCAGACCTATCGTGGCATAATGTGTGTCTTTTTACTTTTCACTTTTTACTCCTAAAGCAGTCCACACAATGCTAGTCCTTTTCACCCTCCCTTTCCACTTTTGATACTTTCCTACTTGTCTTCCTCTACATAATCACGATTTTCTCAGGTCTTGTTACTCGGTGCCTCTGTGTGTTTTCAATACTTGTCTACTATTTGTTGTCGATACTGTTGTTTATTCCTCCGTCCCTTGTATGCTGTCCATGTTGTCCATGTCTCATTCGTGTTGTAAGTGCTAAAAGCATGCTCCATAGGAGTGTGAATATGTGCTCTATAAATCTTCATTATTTATTATTATTATGGGTGTCTTTATTGTATGAATACATGTTTGTGTGGATGTTAGCATGTAAATTTATTTTTAGAATTAGTCTGTTTGAAGTTTGTCTTTTTTGTGACATTAATCACTCAATCACTGATATGTAGACAGTTATTGATGTAGCGGTTGAGTGTTCTGTTGCGCAGTGGATTGCTGTTTTCTGACTTTCAATGCACTTCATTAACATTCAAGCACTTTGCTACAACACTCACACATGTTCATTCACAAAATCAATAAAATTTATATATATTAAACATAAAAATGTAATTTAAATGTAAGATGCAGTAGAACAGTACATATATACAGTAATCGACTATACATACACTGAGTCCAGCAAACAACAGCTTTCTTACATCTCCTAGAGATGAACTTCCAGTTGCTAGCACTCAGATTAGAAAGTTTCTTGTTAACAACACCTTGCCAGCGGACCCGGTTTTGGGCAGCCCCTTCAGTTGGGCCCATGTGGTTCCAACGTCCTTTGCCTCACTCTCTACTGTTCTTTTCCAAGTCTACTTTGGTCTCCCAACTCTCCTCTTCTCCTGAGGATTCCAATCAAGTGCCTGCTTGGCAATGGTGTCAGCTGGTTTGCGCAGGGTGTCCTATTTGCCCCTTTTGATGTCTTAGCTAGTGGCTTTCTGGTTCGTTCTTTTCCACAGGCTGAGATCTTTTCAGGTCATCTTATTTCCAGAATATGGTGTAGGCATCGGTTTGTAAAGGTCTGCAGCTTGTTGTTGATGATGATGTTTGTCACTCTCCAGGTTTCAGAACCATACCGTAGGACTGCCTTCACATTGGTGTTGAAGATTCAGGTCTTACTGCAGAAGGATAATGCTTGGGAGTTTCAGATGGGGCTTAGGCTGTTGAAAGCATGCCTGGCCTTGTTGATGCGGCTTTTGGTGTCATCATCCGCTCCACCATCCTTGTTGACAATGCTCCCCAAATACGTGAAGCGGTTTGTTTCCAGGATGTTCTCTCCTTGAAGTTGGATTGGGAGTTCCTACTTGTTGTTGATTCTCATCACTTCAGTCTTCTTTCTGTTGACCTTTAAGCCAGTATTCTCTGTTTCCTCTGCT
Organism: Pomacea maculata; assembly: GCA_004794325.1. Lineage (NCBI taxonomy): Eukaryota > Metazoa > Mollusca > Gastropoda > Architaenioglossa > Ampullariidae > Pomacea > Pomacea maculata. Next base: position 168,679 of record SRHC01003314.1, on the reverse strand, counting down.
AGCTTACTCAGTTTGGTTTGTGCATGTTGTTACCGTTGAGATATGAGACTAATGTCATCTATAAGTACCTGGTCCTCTAGCTGTTTGGTAAAGATCCGCTGGATACCTGTGTTGTCTTGCGCATAATCCAGTCTATGACCATTAGGAAGATTGTTGGTGATAATATGCAACCCTGTCTTACGCCTGTCTTCATTATGAAAGGTTTAGTGAGTTTGCCGTTGTGAATAACTTGGCAGGATGAGTCTTCGTGCAACCTCTGAATAATGTTTATGAGCTTAGGTGGAATGCCATAGTGGATCATCAGCCTCAGATGACTGTCCTTTCTACACTGTCGAATGCCTTCTCAAAGTCCACAAAAGTTATATAGAGGGAGGACTGCCATTTAATAGACTGCTCAATGATGATATGGAGGATAGCAATGTGGTCAGTGCATGACCTGTCCTGACGAAACCCTGTTTGTTCTGGTCTCACGCAAAGTGACCAGTTTCTCCTTGTCCAAGGCACTCTTCCTACATGTGGGTGTCCCTGGTCACCCTTTGATATTGGGTTGATTCCTCAGAAAGTGATAAATTCTCTCTTGAAGCCCATTTGCATTTTTCTGCCTGTAGGTAGGAAAGTGATACTAATGGTGGTATCAAGAAACTGATGCTGTTTGTTATCTTAGTCCCCTTTGTATCTCTCTGCCTCTTGGTGGGAGTGATACTGTTGGTGGTCTTAGCAACTTAACCGAAAAGACTTTTTTCTACAATTGACCTACACATCGCTTGGCTGCGCATGACTGTAGTTAAAATTTTATGAGAATTTTATGGAAATGCTGAACAACAGTATAGAGTGTTATCAAATAAATGTTTAGTGCTTATTTATATTTTTTAATCCATGAATGACCTCTTAAGTTATTAAGTAGTACCGGCACTACTTAATAACATATAGGAAATACATATCTTTCATTGAATGACATAGAAATTTTTGTCTACAGAACCCCCTCCGGCATATCCAGAACAAGGTGCACCCATGCCTTATGGTCAGTATATTTGGTTCACCAAATAAAACTTTTATTTAGAGGATTTCATGAAGGGTTACTTTGGGAGATGATGTCATTGTGTGTTTTTACAGCATTTAGGTAATGAAATATATAATTTGATTTGCCTGCATGCTGTCATATTCCTTTCGTTAACTCATGAGTTCTGCTTATAAAATATGCAAATCATCTTGTGCCCTTTCTTGTGTGCATTTCAAAGACTGTGATTTCAGTAAATCAAAAAATTTTAATGTTTCCTCCTGATCATGCTGATTGGTATTTGAGGTCTTTTGTAATCTGAAATTCTATGTGTATATGTACGATTGGAGTAAACGATGGTCAAGCAGAAGTGGCAGAAAATGTTTTCTTAGAACAATTGACCCAAGTTCTCTTGCTAGAGGTCAACAGTACTTAGTCCATCTTGAGGACCAAGGGTTTCTGAGAGAGCTTACTGCAGGTTATATGCTGTACTGGTCGGAAAAGAGAGCGGGCTGGTGAGCATCGGCTTTATGATCTTCCCTTCCCAGCAAGCTGCGAAGCATCCCAGTGAGCTATTGGGATCGCCTTGCGTTAGAAAGTGATATCCCTTTGCCTAAGTGGCTGAAGGGGACCAGCTCTTTGTCCTTTTGTCTCATCTGTGGATTTATGTTGAGTTTTGCTTTCTCCTCATCTGTGATGTTTGTTGCACCGTTCGCCTCTGGATTTTTCTTCAGTGCTTGTGCTGCGTCATTTCTTACTATAGACATCTTACACTCACGGTTTCTCTCTCCTGTTCTTCCATCTTGCTTTGGATTGTTTACTGTACTGGATTTTGTGCCTTCTTTACTGACACTTTTGGTTGTTCTAGCATTGTGGACGATTCAGCGATGTCATCTGGTGATAAGAGGTGTGTGTGTCATCCTGCATCTTGCTCCCTGCGTGTCACTGACTGCTGTGCCTTAGCTTCTTCAGTGCTAGAACTTTGCCCTGCTCTCAACTGTGTTGCCTTAAAACTTCAAATTCCATCTGAACTCAGGGCTGTTGAGAGCCAGCAAGGGCCCTGGAGCAGATGAGTTGCTAAAGACAGACGAAAGTAATGTCAGACAAATCAGTAGCAAGGCATTGTGCTTATTCCTATTCTTAGCTAACTCTCCACCAGCATCAGCCTTAAGATGTCATCTCCCCACCGCTGGCAGAAAACAAGGTGAAGGTCACTCTCAACATCAGTGAGTCATCAGAAGTGGTCGACCTCAGCCTAGTACAAGATGACAGCCAGTAGAGTTTATCAAGTGAATGGCACGTGGAATGAATGAGTTGTGATGATTGGTTCTGCATACAGGTATCGCGTACCTACAGCCAGACCACAAAAGTGAAAACTTGCATGCCAACACATGATCAGAAATAGAGAGGATGCATGATGTCTTCCTGAGTATTTGCTGATGACAAAAGGCTTCCAAATCCCTTTGCCTGGTTCCGGTGATCTTGGAACAGATACTAATAAAGGAGATTAGGCTGTTCCTGTTCCCTAGGGAGAGGCTGTGGAACCAAGAGATGAAAGAAAAAGTGATGAAACTTTTGATGAAGGACTCATAGAACCGAGTGAGGATTACAGCTGACAGAGAAAGATCTGAGTTTCTGTAGGAGGTACAGACGTTAACTCTTACAAAGGATCTTGTTGGTGTTAATGTCCCATTTAAGCTTGTTATCAAAGATAGTACCTAGATATTTGTAGTCGACTGACTACCTCGATGGCATCATCATGGATAATACTGATGACTGCTTTAGCCCTGTTCTTCCGAAAGTCGAAAATCATTTCCTTAGTCTTTGAGGCATTCAAGACAAGAAAGTGTTCGTCACACCAGTGAACAAAATCAGGAAGAGTGCCACTATGATCATGTTCACTGTCATACAAAAGAGACAGTAAGGCAGTGTCATCAGCAAATTTTACAAGAAAGCTCCTATCCGTAGTGCTTCTGCAACTGTTTGTATACAGTAGTGGAGAAAAGCAGCAGTCTTGATGGGAACATGTACAGATGACAACATGATCTGAGAGAAGACCATTAACAGAAACTCTCTGTTGCCTGTTTGATAGTCTGGTTCATGACACTCCATAACTACAATCACAGGAGACACCTTATTGTAAACAATGGCACCTAGACTATATCCTGTTTGCCAAAAGGTTGCAAAAGATAGTCTGCACACTAGCGTTTTGTCAAGTACAGACTGTTGTTCTGATCACCACCTTGTCAGGACTTTAGTTAAATGAACATTATGTACATTTGAAGCATTTTGAAAGGTCTAATTACTACTCTGTTCAACTAATGTTCAGTTTTCTGATTGATTCCTTCCATGTATACACATTTGAAACACATTAGCCCCTTTCCACTCATTTTTATCTGATCTGTTATGGGATATGTTTAGTGGCCTCATTAGTTCAGAGAAATTCCTAAAATAAATATTAGTCATACATTATCAGCATCCACTTGTGCAAAAGACAGTAAGGAAAATTATTTGTAGTTTGCTAACAGTTGGGTTAAGAAACAAATGTAAATTCCTCTGCATTGAATGTATACTGTTGTTATTTCAGATGCCAGAAAGAGCTGCTCGCTTAAGGCAGCAGATTTTTTGCAGATTTTTTGTTTTATAAATTGCAGGTGAGACTAAGTCTGGCTATCCACCCTCTGATGTGCAATACCCCATGCAGCCAGGAACCTGTCCACCTGCAGGCCCATATCCTCCACCTGGCCCCTACCCCGCTCCCACAGACCCCTATCCTGCTCCCACTGGCCCCTATCCTGCTCCCACCGGCCCCTATCCTGCTCCCACCGGCCCCTATCCTGCTCCCACTGGCCCCTATCCTGCTCCTGCAGGTCCCTATCCTGCTCCTGCAGGTCCTTATCCTCCATCTGCAGAGCCCTATCCTCAAGAAACTCCAGGCACAGCGCCTTACCCCTTAGCCCCTGACTCTTACCCTCCCCAAACTCCTTCTTGTCCATCTGATGAAGCAGACGCTGCTTCTGTACCTTATGGCACAGCTCCATATCCAGCAGGACCTGCAGGTACTCCTCAGCCTCCAAGTTCTGGACAGTTTGGAGGTTATGGAACCCAGCACGGATACAGCTCATGTAAGTGTTGCTGTGATTTGTGAAAGTATAGTTAGTGGTGAGTGACCTGGATGGGAAGACTGCCCCTTAACCTTTTTCAACCACTAGGGAGTGAACATTTAGAGACCACACTTTTCTTGTAGCCATCTTTTTATGAAGGCATCGTTCATCTCCTTGCTGCTGCCTTACCTTCCCCAATCCTTTATGAAGGCAGGTACCCATTTCCAACAGGACCAACAAGTTTGCTGTGTCACGCAGCTATCAAACCAAATTGCTTTCAGGTTTGGATGCCAGTTCTCTAAACCCTGGGCTTCTCCAATTTGTTTTTTTTTTTTATACAGTTTGCATCATGACTTAACACTTCAAAAGTTTCTTTTGTGTGTGTAAAAAAAAGAGAAGAAGAGAGCATGCTAATGAATGCACACACATACACAGCTATGCTTTTTCAAAGAACAAGCATTGCAAACAAACAGTACTTGTTTAGATATCATGGAAACTGAAATTTTTTCCTCCTCTTTTCAGGATCATCCAGACATGGACAAGATACTTGTTTCCAGCATTGTAAAACAAACTGGACACTAGTTTTCAACTTTTTGAAGTTTGAATATCTTTCATTACAGGGTATTAATTTGAAATTCTTTTTTAACGCATATAACTATTTAAAAAAATTAAAGTGTTAACATTTTCTTGGTAATTTTGTGTAGACGCTTTCAATAAATTTTTAAAAATGAACAAAAATCTTGCCTAGAATACAAATTTCATTCCTTTCTTTCAGCTGTAAATATTTTTCTTATTTTCATTTTCCTTGTCTTCTAATATGCTTAAAAGATATGACTGCCTTTTAAAGAAAAATATTTTTAGTGAGTTTTCAGTATATATATACAGTGATACCTCGGTTCTCGAACATAATTCGTTCCGGGAGGACGGTCGAGAACCAAATTGTTCGAGAACCGAAGCAATGAAACCCAAAGGAAATAATGGAAACTGGATTAATTCGTCCCAAGCCCCAGAAAATGCCTATTTACTGGCCTAATTTGTATATAATATGTAGAAAAACATGAGTCTCAACAAGAAATAAGAAATAAAAGTGTATTTATTAAAACAAAAACAAACAAAAAAAAAAACAAAACAAAAATGTACTGTACAGTAAATTGTGTTTCATTTACTGTACCTGTACCAAACTTTATGGCAGGAGGGAATGAATGTGGAGGGAGGAGGGAAGGGGGATGGTTATTGTCACTGATGACGCAAGCAAGGCGCGCTGGGCCGAATGAACTCCATTCGGCTCAACTCGGCTCATCTCGGACGTTCGGATGTTCGAGTTCCAAATATTTGTTCGAATTCCAAGACAAAATTTTCTCGAATTTCCTGGTCGAATACCGATTTGGTCGAAAGTCAAGGCGTTCGAGAACCGAGGTATCACTGTAATGCTAAAGTTTCTGATAAATTGTAAATTGCAAGACTTTTTAAAGACCTTTTGGACAAATCTAGTACTGTAATTATTGATGGCATATTGTTTCACTTAAGGAAATTTTTTGTAGATTTTTTTCTGTTATGTTATGTATGCAGAATATTACTTATGTACAAAAGTATATTGTTTGCTTCACCTGTGATATTTGTGCAGTTAACATTTTTAATGCTACCAGTGAGATTTCACACAAAACCAAGGTTTTTTTGTTTGTTTGGTTAGTTGGTTTTTTTTTTTGTTTGTTTGTTTGTTTGTTTCGTTTTAGCCGGTACAGATTTACAAAAGTTTTGAAGCTTCTCTTGTGATAACATTTCTTTTTTTAACATGGCCTATATAAATTAAAGTTTTCAATTATACATACAGTGCTTTGTTGTGAATTGGGAGGAAAAGGGTTTTGTTTTAGGCTAGGATGCCAAATGCTTGATAGGACATGGTACTTTAAAGCAGACATGATTTTTGCATTGTTCTATTTTTTATGATTATTGTGTAATTTTTACAACACAAAATACTGAAACTCCACAGGTATATATTTTGAGTGATGTTCTTTATGATCTTGTAGGCATTAAGTCATTTTTTTACCCTGTTTAGTGTCCTTTAGGACCAAGAAATGCCTTTCAAAAACTCTAGAATATTTACCTCATAAACTATAAGACTGAAGAAGTGTTCTGTTTTGTGCAATGTCTCATATGACTTAGCATTTTTGGTCACAGAAAAGATGATGCATGGAAAAAAACATGGTATAGGAAACACATTTTTGTCAAATCCAAGACTGATTAGAGCTTTTTTTCTACGACATTATCTGAAGCTCCACAGTTTAAATTTTCTTTGCAGAAGTGTGTTCATTGCATCAGATTAAAATACTGCCCACATTTACTCTGTCTTGTAATTGTTTTGAATTGTTCATTCCCCTATTTAAATAATTTTTCTGTATTGACGTTGATTTTTCAAAAGTGTTCTCATTAAAAGTACCTCCTCTTTATCATGCTGTTGGTGTTCTGCTTGTATAGTAACTTTTGCTTATGAGTCTCATGAGTTTTTTTTGGTTTTTTTAACATTTTAGATCAGTGCCCTTGTATGCTAATATAAAAAGTCTGCATGAAAGTTCTCTGAATGCTACTTTTATAGTTGCCTTGTTTTCTAAAACCAATGTAAACAAAGTTCTTGTATAAATTTTGTGGGGGTTTTTACCCTTAAAATGTCCTCACTTTTTGCTGTTTCAAAGCTAAATGTTTTGTATATGTTACATGTTTTGACTAACAGATTTTTAAAACTGGGTATTTCTTGCATAAGATTTATAACACTAGTGTACTATATGTTTTCCATGTATAAATGGCAGCTTTTGTTTTAAAATTTATTGCTCATCTATAAAAAGTAGGTTAGAAGGTATGAAATGGTGGAATGCTTAGAGCACTTGAGTAGTACTTAATGCAGAATAGCAGTTTGGATTTCCTTATGTCTTGTTATTGTTTCATTTTTTCAGGTTTTTTTTTTTTTTTAAGCATAATTGTTTTAAAAAAAAACTCAAATGTTAAAAATATCTGATGTGTTTGAGCAAAATGGTCACAACTATTTGAGATCTTTGTATTTTTGTTGTTTTGCATACTTTGAATTCAACTGGAAGCTCACTTCTTGGCTGTAGTGACACGTGATATCAAAAGCAAAGTGAAAAAGAGTATACATTTGTTTTTGATGCTGTAAACATTTAGTGCATCAAATTCTTCCTGATGGAATGAAGTCTTCAAGGATGAAGCAGTATTTTCATTTGCTTTTTATCCTGTGGGCATCAATGTGGAATTTGCATGTCATTACAGTGTGAAAGATAATGCTAATGCTGTTGCTGTTGGATTTCGCAAGATCAGAGATGTAAAAGTAAGTTTTCCATTGCTTTGTGGCATCTGAAAACAGGTTCTTGTAAACACAGTGATGAGATATTTATGTTGTATTAATGTGTATGCATGTAATGATCTTTAGCACACAAATGAAAGGGTATTTTGCTATTTAATCATTATTAAATAAAATGATTTACAGATATTATTTTTATAACATTAACCTGACTTGGTTTTTATGTCTTCACTGAAAGAAATTGATTAGACAGGGTTTATTTTTTGCAGTCTTTTTTAAGAAAAAAGTGGTGCCTGTTATTTGTACAGATTATATGATTTTCTTTTGATGTTTAGTTGACCTGTTGGTTGATTTTAAAAAATGAGGGTATGGGTGTCAGTATATAGAAACTATTTTCCATATGGCCAGTATTGTTCAACTCTTTACTTTCTAGACTTTCCATTTTTACAATTACAGTTACATAATTTGTGCAAGTGACTAGTTAAAGACACAAATAAACTGAAAAGGCATTTCTCTTGTTTTTTGTCTTTTAGCTAGTCACTTGAACAAATCATGTAGTTTTCTTCTTTCATTTGCACAATGGTGTTTTTGTATTTTCCTCATTTTCTGTTCTGCATTCATTGCTATTCAAGAATTGCAGCATATTCATTTGTTACAATGAGCTATCACTTTTGTATTTTAATGTTCCATCCTGGACTGTTTATTTTATGCAAGAATTATTGATAAAGTTTAGAAATGCTTCACTTAGTGGAAGAAGCACAGGAACAGGGCATTCACTAGACTAGGACTGATATTAGCTGCATGAGTTCATTATAATTTCTCTGTTGGGGTTCCTTCATGTTTTGTGATTCTTCTTAACTGAAATATTAATTTGTAAGTAATAATTTTAAATAAGGGTACCTTAGTTATTTACATTTTCCTGAAGCTTGGTAAGCCAATGTGCAGTCAGGCAAAAATACAGTAGAATATTACAATGTTCATAGACTTTGTCTTTTATTTAAAAGCCCACAAAAAAACATGCTCTAAATTTATCTTACAGGGACAAAAAAAATCTAGGCCCATTACAGATGCTTAAAGTTGTCTAAGTTCTGTTTTGGGCTATGTGAAAGGATACTTTTAGCTAATTTCAAAAATACATTTGATGCACCATTGATAGTACTTTATTAAATTCTTTTTTATTTTTAAGTAACAATAGTTCACTGGTGATGGTTTTTTGGTAGTTTTTTTTTTAAAGTCTTTCATATTCTTGGACAAACAATGTAGTTTAAAGAAGCTCCAACTTGGTATATATTTTTAATGCTACAATTCTTGTAAACTTATTGATGGTGATAAACATTAAAATTTATGAACTTACTAAAGAGAGGGGTACAGATCTTGTCAGTTAATGTAACGGTGAGCTTTAACATTATAATTAATGTTTTAACTCTTGTATTTCAAGAACTAAACAGCTATAAGAAGACTTGTTGATCTCGTGCCACCCACACCACCTTTCACCTAACATCAGTGCTGGATGGGTGTGGAAAGGGGGAAGGCTATACTGAAAATAGTTTGTATCAGTTATGTTTTTGAAGGCAACAAAATTTTTCATCAGAACTAGATCAGATATTTTCTGTGATTTTGTTTTAAAACTCAGAATACCTATACAAATAAATAGTAGAAAAAAAAACAGTACATGTAGACAGAAGTTTTTTTGTGTGCTACCAATGGCATATTTATGTACACAATTAACCTGTTGTATTATGCAGCTTAATTGTTAGTTGTTAATAACTATTAAAGCTATGTGTGTAGTGCATGAATATTTAATGGGATGTGTTGTGCATTCAATCTGATTATTGACATAATGTGTTTTGTAACATTGCTATTATTGGTGAAAATTTAACAGTTTCTGCCTACATTGTTTCGAAATAAAAAATTGAAAAAAAAAGTTTTAAATGCTTTTATTGCTATTGAAAGAATCCATTCTTTCAGACTGTCTCAATTTGTTTTTTCTTTTTTTTTTTTTCCAAAGTATTCTTTTATTCAAAGGCGGGAGAAATAAGTTAAATATGGCTATACAGGTTACCACTACAACGATTAATTCTGATATTAAAATTGTTTTACAATCCTCGAGGTAAATGGATATACATGTAACATATGATGTGTGCAGAGAAATACTGGCTCGAATATTTGTGGCTTTGTAAATATATAATTTGACCCAAGTGTGAGCATTCCTTCTGAGTGAAACGGAACCATTGCAATTACATCCCAGATTACATGACTGACCCAAAAAGGTCATTATCAGTTTTGGGAGTAGGGACAAAGTAATGCAGATGCTATTTAAAAAAATTTTCAAACTGCCGATAACGACCCTTTTACCAAAGATTTGCACTGCTGCAATACTAGTCCATGTGATACGAGAACAAATTCTATACAAAGCATATAATTTAATTATCCTGGGAACAGATTGTTTATATTATGATGAATTACGATGGCACAGAGTTTTATTGAAAATAGGCTTGTTCGACGATATTCGAAAATAAGGCCGTAAACATCAGGCTGAATCTACTTGTTGACGTTTGACAACAAACATGGAAGGCGTGTTATGGAAGTGGACAAATTATTTGTCAGGTAGGTGTGTCTGTGTTTTTGTGGATTTATTTATTAGCTGAAGGTTTCTTTTTTTTGTTCGCTTAAAAAATATTTAAGTAAAATCTACATGGTTCATATTGATGGTAATTTTGCTTTCATTGAAGCGGTGCGTTTAGCCGTCTGCAACCGACAATGGCAGTTTTGTCATTATTTTTCATCTTTTACAAAACTCATTCTGATTCATCACATCGACACCTGATATAAACATTATGTATAATAAAAAAAATAAATTTATCAGGCAATAGAGACAAGCTTGATGTGTTTAATAGCTGCAATTATAATTATTGAACTATTTGTTGCCGCACACAATATCGATATCCATATTCAAATTCCAGTTTATTTTCAACACTATGTATATGTACAACACTAGCGTACGTGAAGCTAGAAAGATACGCTAGATAACGAGGATTCGGATCTTACATTACCTTTCCCTTCCTGACTGCATCTATTTATCTTGACCTTACAACACTTGTGCAAAATAGTCACGTACCAGTTATACATAATTATATTTTATATTAATTTCAGTGATTTTGTTCATAGGCAAATAGTATGGCTCGTGAATATTTGTAAGCTTTTAAATTTTGAAATCACATTTAAAACTATATTTCTTTAATTTTTAGGCTCACATATGATTGCCCCAAAAATATGCATATGCACGCACAGTGTAGAAGATACACTAGGGTGCAGACATGCATTTGCATGGACATAAATTTACGAAAATTGTTAATACAAAACATTTGCTTTCCTCAATTCAGGTTGGCAGCCTAGGTGGTTTGTTCTTGAATCTGGTGTGCTGTCATATTATAAGTCACAGGAAGATGTCAACAATGGATGCAAAGGCTCAATCAAGATGAGTGCATGTGACATCAAAGGTAGCGACAAGGCATCACAAATCTTAATTATCTTCTTACACATAGAATTTAAAGTTGAATCATCCCACAATGCACACAATAATCACACTTGAGATTTATTAGCATAAATAAAAGGAATTGAAAGAGATCCTTTTCTGCATATTCTTATGCATTAGTTCACAGACGTTTTGATCTTTACAGAACTTATTTTTCTCTTCATGGTTCATTATCATCAAAAAATCATTTTTCAGCACCTTTTATCACTAATATAATATTACTGAAAATATTGCCTCATTTCTTGCAAAAGCACACGACCTTTAATGGGGGTAGGGTTTTTTTAATTTTATAAGGAAGAGGTTGAAGAGGACATTACAAATTAGACTTGAAAACTAGTTACCACTACAATGTATAAACTGTGTGTTTGCTTAAGTAGTATTCAGACAATACTTAATGGCAATACAAATGTACTCATGCAGTAACTTTATTTTTTTTAATTATATAACGTTCAATTACTATTGCTTCTAAAGCAATATCCTTGAAGAAAACTCAGATTCAAAGTGTTAAATCATAAACATGCTGAAAACTTGAACTTTTCTCCCACTTTCAGTTAAGATCAAAGCCACTTTTATTTCGACAGGGACTATATCATTCAGTTGCATTTTGATATTCATACTACACTGTATGCAACAGTGCATCCAACAGACAATACGCGTTTGGATCTCATCATTCCTGGAGAACAGCACTACTATGTCAAGGCTGCACAGCCACAAGAACGGCAATCCTGGCTTATAGCTCTAGGATCCGCCAAAGCCACATATGGGCAACCTCCTAATCAGGAACCTTCTGGAGGTATGCTTAAAAATCATGTGGATTTTTTTTTTATAACACATTTAGTATAGATTGTAATATAAAAGTACAGTTTTGCAAGGATATTAAATCTTGTTTTTTTGTCTGAGCAGCAACTATTTCTTTGAATCTACAGGAGGGGATTCTGCAGGGGATACTGTGCGTGCCAAGAAATCAGAGCTGCGACTATACTGTGACTTACTGATGCAGCAGGTACACTCTGTGAAACAAAGCATCACACAAAAGGACAGTGAAAAAGTATGGGTGCCAGATTTTGAGGTAAGGTTTTATTAGGTAATGATGACAGCTATTTGGATATCAAGAGATTAAAAAAAAAAATTATTTCCTAAAACTCTTTTGCGTAAATCTGCAATATCATTCTTGAAAAAAAATGGGCTATACCTGAAGATGTTTGAGCATGTTTATGAGTGGAAATCTTTCCCAAAATAATGACGTAAAGAATCAGTTAGAAGTGGTTTATCTATGAATTGTACCTGCAGATTTAAAAGAATAATAAATCTGTAATTTTGTTCTGGCCATGAAGAAGCTGAACGAGGCTACATCACTCCTGAGTGCAACATGTGATACATTTATTCAGACTTTGGATGAGGTTATGAAGATTGTACATGACGTGACACATGTCACTGAGATTGTTCATCCTTCTTCACCTAAGAGGCTGTCTTCTGCTGTGAGTTCCACAGATCCATAATATTTAAGATTTGATTACATGTGTTAATGTGTTCTTGTTACTGAGGGGTCTTTACTAGCAAGGTGCCACCTAAGATATATTGTATCATTTCAGTATGAGTAGTTACTTGTTTGTTTTACATTGTGTGCAGATTTTCTGCAAATTTTCAGGGCAGTGAACATCCATGCCATTCATACCTTATTATTTTACTTGCTATTAGCTTTGGAGAAAAAAAAATAATGCATTCTTATACAGTGGATGTCATTTCCTGGCTCTCCCTGTACTTAACTGTCATGAAGATTATTGCCAGTAGGAACTAGAATGAATTGCACATATTCTTTTGTTAAAAATATTTATAGCTCACTGAATTTTCAATTTAAAATGATGTCTAAGTGTATCTAACATAAAAACATTTTAAAATCCTGGTAATTGATCCACCCTACCTCATTGCATATCCCCTCTAGAATAACATTTTAATTCAAACAGAACAGGAAAAAGTTTCCTTTCTATAGAACAGAGAACAACTATGTAGCATGCTTACAAGGGCTAAGCTGTTTTTCAGCTCCAGATGTTTTGATCTGTGAAATTTAATATGTTCCTTCTTATAAATATTGGACATTTGTTTATTGTGTACACTATCACTCAGATATGTTCCTATGAATATGGTTCATACAGTTAGATTAGCTGTTCAGTATTTAATCTGCGTCAAAGTATGAACAGTTTGATACAAGTCTGGCTGATGATGGCTAAATCTTAGATTCTTATAGTAATGTGATGATCTGTGTGCAGAGTTCAAGATTAGCAGTTTCCCGGTCCGATTCCCAGGAAATGTGAGATGGAGTTTTTATCTCCATGTTCTGATTTTATTAATTTTCTTATCAGTTGAAACATGATAAAGATTTTTTAAAACAGAAATTTCTTGTTTTAACTATTCCAGACCAAAATTAAAATTTCAAGGGGGTCAACATTTTACATATTTAAAAAATTTTTTTAGCTGATTGAATGGTTCAAAGATATTATCCATCACTTAACTGGCTAGAGAGCAGGCTGCATTCTATCACTTTTTTTTCTTTTGGTCTTGTTTGAGGTTGTCATTTTTGCACTGGACTTGGTGTGTGTTTTGATGTGCCTGCACTGTGCATTTGGAATATGGTGTCTGTCACTTGCACTCTATAGTGGTGTTCAGACGTGATAATAATGAAACACAGCAACACTTAAATTTAAAGATAAATATATTTTTTCAAAAAACCTCAAAACTTTCAAGCCACAAATAATTAGATTATACATTGAAAAAGAAGAAATCTTAACTCCTTAATTAACACATAGTCCAAACACTCTAACAGTTCCCTTTCCAGTCAAATTTCCAATGTTCATTCACTTCCAACAACAGTCCCTCACAAAGCGTCCACTTCAAAAGAACACATAAATGGTCTCCACTTCTGCCAGTGTCTTTCCCGTAGCTCGGTATAATCCAACCACCAACAACTGACAAACACAAAGTGGATAGCCAGAAGTAGATATAAAAGTAAAACAAAAACCTGCCCAGTCTTTAAAATCAATATTTCACTTACGAAAGCATTCCTCCCAACCAATAATCTTCTTTCAGCTATTTACCTCATACAGAAAAAAAATCATAATCACCATGGCTCAGCAGGTTTCAGTTTCCTTTGACCTTTGTTGATATTTGGAATTTTTGTGTGTATTACAGTTCATTTTTCATACAATTGGGACTCATGCTATGTGTGGAATGTACTGTTTTGGAGACTGCATTTTTCTAATAGTTGTATCTTCGTGCTTGTGACTGATATGTAGGCTGCAGATTATGGTTTTGCTGTGTGTTGACATTGTCCTTCTTCAGTGTGATGCACACATTCTGCTACATACCTATATTTTTAATGTTGTCATCAGATAATAGCTTTGCTTTTATGGAATGCTGATAGGAATTATACCTCTCAAGTTTTGGAATGTGAAATAGTAATGCAAGACTGAATGGTGAACTCTGGTCATCTATTGTTCCTTCATTCTACAAGATAATCCCACACTCATTTGTCTGTTTTTGTATCTTTATGTTATACTTTTTCTTGTTGTTTAGCATCCCATTGAGCTTGTTGCTCAGAAGGCAAATGCACTTTGTCAAGTGCCCTGTTATTCATAGTATGAAGTTTACATAATTATTAAGCACACACCTTTAAGGTAGACATAAATAAATATCAATAAATCAATAACATAAAGTTGTTCATTGTTGGTGCACATATGACTGTCAGGAGATCACATCAACACAGGTGCAGTGAATGAAATAGATGAAGCAGGATTGTAGACGAGATAAGAAAATCAAGTCCCCACTTGTTGGCTCATGTAGATCCAGAATCTAAAGCAGAGGGGGGTGAGGGTGAGGACTATTGCAAGCAAAGTGGATTGTACATAGAGCAGAAAGTGTTAAATACCTGCAGCTTAGTGATGATTGAAATCAGCAAACAAAAATTCAATGTGCCAATGCATCAAATGTGACTTCATGAACATGCATGCATGCAACACACAAATATGCATACAGCACAGTTCCTACACGCACACTAATGTGGTTGTCGAAATATGCTTTTCATCAGTTCCTCAATACTGCTTGAAAAGGACAAAAAGAATAAATACTGTAGTCTACATGGCAGTATCTCTGTCCTAGGATTCAGCTACGTTTTTGCAGCCACACCCACTGCATGGAAATGTATACTAGAAAATATGTAAACTGTACACAGGTGTTGGATCTTGTCCTAAAATAGAATAAAAATAAAAATTAGATTTTCATTCAATATTAAATATTGTTCAGAATGATGTCATAGTGGCATTGTGTTGTCTTCAGATCAGTCAGAAGTAGACTGCCCTCTACCAGCTCTCTTGAGGGACCCAGCCTGATTCGAAGTCGAAGGAAGTCTTCAGCTGAAGGTGACAGTGTACATTCTGATTCTGCCGTGTCCGAACCTTCATCAACACTGATTTCTTCAAGCCATGTTGGATCTTGCAAAGACTCACCTCGAATCAATCACACAGCAGCTGAAAGAGAAAGGGGCTTTGAGGCTGGGGTTAAGATTAATCCTGGACCGTCTGTCGGAAATTGTAGTCATGGGATTGAGAATGGGACAGAAGGCAGTGGGAGGCCAGCAGTTGATGCCAAGAGTGACGATGGGGAAGGTTCTGATGATTTTAAGGATGCTATAGATGTAAGGACTCCTACTTTTTTCTCTGCAATGTCAACAAGGTAAGTTGCATAAAAGTAGAATCCGTGTTATTACTGATTTATTGTCATTTATCAAAGTACATCCACATTTATTTTTTGAAGCAAAAGCTACAACTTTTGAATGTAAGTGTATACAATACCCTTCCAGGTGTGACCATTCAAAAGAAATCTACTTATTATGGTTTCATAATGACAGGCATGACTAGTTGTAGCTAAAGGAAAGCCATTGGAGAAGAATTATGCAAAGTGGATTTTCTGGGTTCATTGGCTTCATATTTGCAATGAAACATCAAAGTGACTAAAGTTCTTGGCCTTGGAAACTGGCATTCCTCATGCTTCCTTTATTACTTTTGCCTTTGAAGCTTTTAATCTAACTGGCTGTTTTTTCATGGTCCATTTGTTTTCCATTAGTGCTACTTTTTCTGTTTATTCAGTTGTATATTGTTGTTGGAATTTTGTTTTTCTGTTTCGTTTTGTCAGTCATTTATATGTCTGTTGAGAGGCAGACAAATAACCAACTTTATTAATCCCAATAGGCATTTATAACTCGGAAAGTAAGTTACAAGAAAAGGCAAGTGGTGCATCTTGGCATAACACAAAAACACAATATTACATCTAAAACCATTCTTAGGGCATACACCATCACACATACACACTGAGCTGACATTTTTTCTATGGCTTAATAGCTGGATTTGCTGAGGGTAGAGGTAATTTGCATCATTTTTTCAATTTTCTTGCAAATTGCTAAAGAATAAATCCTTATCTGCTTTCTAGCTTTGCTAATGTCACACTGTTGGATGACAATGGTGTTCCAGTGCAGCCTTTTTTGGATGCCTGCAAGGAACTAGTGCCGATATTTGGTAAGTTTATGCATGAACCTGCACTTTACTTGCACTGTGTGGTGTAGTTATCAGTCTGGTCACTATTACAGTATTAGTATGCATTACTGTTGATCTAATAAGTGTGGTTGCTGTTAGCATGTATGACTAATATCTTCAGTGTGGATTTTTCATTGAATAATCTTGTAAAGGATCCTAATGTTTTGTCTTTATTTCTTGATGTATAACTGCAATCTGAGTGGACTGTGTCATTATTCTTTGTGGAAGATGGCTGGTGAAACAGTGGTGTCAGTTATGAGGATAGTCTGTTTCATGTAGCTGATTAAGAAGGCAACATCTTAAAATTATTGTTTCTTTATTATTATTTTTAACAGTTTCCTTGGCTTTTGTTTTTAGATAAACTGAATAGTACTGCTTTTGCTCCTGTCAAAATGGATTTCTCTGGCAATATTCGCGTAAGTATTTGCATTTTAAATGTTACTGACTAAACTTTCCAGTGTTGTTTCAAGATGAAGTCTCGATTAAGGAATTAAGAATCTTGTTTATTTTGTTAGGCATTCACAAGAACATAAGAAAATGTGAAGTGTTGTGTATTTAGTTTGGCCTTCCCCTCATTTTCAGCTTCACAAAAATAGAACATATCTGTTAACAGTCTCCTGTACACATTTCATTTTGTTATCCTTGCAGACAGTAGTTCTGTTTAAAAAAAAAATAGTCTGAAACATTCAAATAACCAGTCACAATAGCATAACACATTACCATACCTTAACATGCACTTCACCAAATATTCCTCAGTAACAGTAACAACTTTTCTCTCTCATATACACACACTCACACAAACTTTGTCTCACACAATACACTTTCCCTGTGTGTGTCTCTCTCACACAAGCATACTTTCTCTTTGTCAGGGTTAGGGTTAGACAGGGACAGACCTCCTCCCTTGCTCCTTCCCTTTCTTTGAGACAAATTCACTCTTTCACACACACATCTGTTGTAGATAAGTCCATAGCTATGTACCAGTGTTAGCTTTAGAGTAGAAGCAAAGTAGTATTTATAAACTACAATAAAGATGCTGAATGCATGTTAGGTGCTCAAGAAGACTCATTTCTCTGTCCTCCTCCCACTCTTTTTTATTTAGAAGATCCAGCAAAAGCATTTGAGTAGTGCAGGCTCAGCTGCGGGTTTTCCATCACTGCAGTCAATGGTGCTAAGTGAAGTCAGGTTACGACAGCACACCAACTCAAACTCAGCAACTGTTGCTCTCTGCTGGTTGAAAAGGTAGGCATTAGCCATTTGATACAAACCTTGATATGGGTGCATACACTGCTAATGTGTGATACTTGGTCAAGCTGTTACACTACCCTTTCATATATTTTAACATGGCAGCATAGCGCAGCAAGAGTGAGTGAAAGCAAGCATATTTGCATGCTAATAATAAAGTTGGTTTTTTTCTGCAGCCATGTAGATATGATAATATAATTATCATAAGATACAATATGTTTAGAGTTCTGAAACTCAAAAGTTCATGTTGTTGTTTTTTTTAAACTGCATCAGCCTTGTTTCTATTTTCTTTTATAACAGAGGATTGGAGTTCATACGTGAATTTCTTCGTGAAATCTGCTCAGGAGGACCAGATTTGTCAGAATGCGCTTCTAATGCCTATGGCCGAACTCTAAAGAAATATCATGGTTGGGTCGTCAGGGGGGTGTTTGCCGTAAGTTTCATTCACACCTGATAACTATGAGTGAGGATAAGCATGCATATTCAAATGTTTTACCTGCTTGTAGCATGATTTGCCTTTGGTACACCTCAGTATTCATTTTGAAACATTGATACAGTTTAAATGCAATATGTAAGAAATTTTTCTAATTATGATTGACAAATCATTTATGGTTGATTTTGATGCGACATCATTTTGTTGATGATGGAGGACATAATTCTGCAATAAAACACAGCATATATTTAGCCAAAGTAAAGATAGATGATGGCAACAGTTATTATTCAGTAGTTGCCAGTTTACCAGGTAATACATAACTAGTGTAATGTCCATGCTGAGTAATCAGTTTACCAGGTGACATATGATTTCTCTGAGGTCTATATTGCAGTAGTTATCAGATGATACCTGGATTTCTTTGGAGGTTTTTTTATCCTTTCCTACCCTTTCCTTTTTATTGATATATTTTCTCAGGTTGCCGTGAAAGCATTGCCATACCGTGATGAGTTCCTGTGCCACTTGGCTGCGGAAGAAATCGAAACAGTTGATGAGAGCTTCCTGTCGTCACTGATGAATGACATGGAAGTTTATCTGCAGCACATGAATAACATCATTCTTGTCATCAGCCAGTTTTACACAGCCCACAATCTAGATGTTGAAGAGCAAGTCTAGGACCAGACACTGATCCCTCAAGCTTTATACAAGCTCAAAAAATGCCTTGACTGCATTCCTGCTCAGCCATACTTGTATTCACATTTGTAGTCATTAAAATATTTGCTGTGTTTTGTGGATCAGGTAACTGTGGGTTCTTGTTGAGTACAGGTGTGAATTAACATGTTAATCTCTTTACAGAGTATTTATTCTTAGAAAGTTATTGTAAGCTGTCTATATAAAGACAGTTGTTGTTTGCAATATCTGCTTCTTTCTAGTTGAGAAGTAGTATTGTCAGTTGTCAAAAATGCCTAAAGCTAATTCCCATTCCTCTCTTTTTGTAAGAAAATATTAATTATTTAAGCAATCTTTTGCTCATTTTGTGATTCAAGCATAACACATTCAGTGATAAATGCCTCAAGCAATGTTTATTTTGGTGTATGCCTTGTAATAAATGATGTTAATACATGTTTGAGTGATCTCTGTTTGAATGATCATCATCGGGGAATACTGGACAGCAGCACATGAGGAAAGAAAATGAAAAGTGGGGAATAATACCTGGCAAGAAGTAAATGGAGGAAACTTCACTTTACACTACCTTCAGAAAGCAAAAGGTGGACCTTTTTGTAACCTTGATATTAAACTAATTCAAGATTCAAGAATTACAAACTGATGTGGTGACTGAACAAGGAAAAAAAAGCTATCCTTTTCTACAGTCAGCTCTGCCTAGATATGTTTATTAACTACTGAATTAAAAATAGTACAATAGTTCTCAGTGCAAGCATAACCAGAGATGTGAGTGAATTGTCATTAGAAAACATGCACTAAGTGTTTGCGTTTGTACACACAAACACATGGCATAGAGAACATGATTTTGACTACACAGAAAATTGGCAGACAGCAATTTGTTTTAAGTATGTGGTGACTTTTATTAGTAATTTATTTGGTAGTAAAATTATTTGACATGGCATTCCATGTAAGTATATTTTTTGTTATGCCTAGTTAGTTTATTCCTTTTTACCCCTCGAGGAGCATAGGGCTGTAACAACGTCTCGCCAGTGGAACCGGTTTTGGGAAGCCTGTTTATGGCTATGCCTACTTAAACACTAAAGTTTCTGTTATTCGTAAAACATTAAAGAAAATTAATAGTTGAAGTTAAAGGTTCATCCGACAGAATGAAAGTTTAGCATAGTAATCCAGGGCCAGTACAACAACCCTTAAAGACTCGTTAAATATTTGCAAAAAAGAATGTTCATAGAAATATATGTTTAAATACAGCTAGAAACCTGTTTCCTGTTTCTTTCCTTCTTTCTAAATTTAAACTAATTTTTTTTATTGCATTATAAATTCTATTTGATTAAAACAAATTTTATTTTGGGCATAAGCGTGATGCCATTGATGAATGACATGCTGTGTATTTATTGGTCTGAAATTGTTAAAAGACAGGTATCAAACTTTTTTTTAAGAGTATTTATTGGAAGTCCCAATTTAGCTTTTTTACCACATAAATTATTCTTGATATCATAGTCATTTCCAATACCATTTGCTCTTGTGCTTTGATGAAAACATTTCCGAAGACCAGATATGGCTGCCCATTAGAAGGGCATTTTTTTGGTGTTGTTTGCTGCTGATGTTAACAATTTTATTGAAAGTCTGCACTGATACATTTCATCATTCCTGTTGTGATCTTTATTATAGAGAAAATTCTCAGTGGTGCTATTCATTCATGTTGCAAACAATTGATGTGCCATTGATAAAGATTATTGTCTGAGCCTGAGCACTTCATTTGACATCATTTCTGGTGGCTTCAAGGCAGATGGGGTGGGGTGTCTATTCATATGCACTAGTCTGAATCCATTTAGATATTTCTATGTGTTTTATGAGGAACTGCAGGTTAGAAAGTGAACAGTATGTATAGCTGTGGTGGGGAAAGAAGTGAATAGTATGTGCATATGTAAATTTGCCTAGTGTCATTCAGTAAACAAAAGATGCTTGTCTCAGTTTTCATAGAGGGAATTTTATTGTATGTGTTGGCAGAGGTAAGGGAAAGGAAATTGAGGTATTTGTGTAAAACAAGAAATTTCCAAACTTTAGAAAACAACTTTTAGACTTTATTATAATCAGTTTGAATGCCAAATTATGCAAAGAAAGAATATCAAGTCTAAGACGAGATCAGGACAGCCAGTCCTCACTGTATTGGTGACAGGCATTAAGTGTTGTGCCAACGGACCGCCATATTACTTTATTATTATTATTTTTATTTTATTTTTTTGCATTTCATATTCTTATAGAGGCTCAGCTGTATTTTTGGTATCCAGAGCTATCCAAATGTGGAACTATAATGAAAGGTTTTGACTTTATGTACTGTACCACTGGTTGACAGTGTCATTTCATATATATATATCATGAATATTTCATGGCAGTATAGTTGTCATAGTAAGAATTGCTTTGGGAACCAACATTGTAGACTATGTCTAGTGTAACTAGCATTGTGTTATTTGGTTTTCTTTTTTTCAAGAAAAGCATCCTGATGAAGTCATTGTCAAATTTATGAAGTCAGAGTTAATGTGGCATAGCACTATGGTTGTTCCATGTGTCAGAAATGGAAAAAGAACAGTATTTGTTTCATTTCTGGACTGTGATGTACTTAAACAGTTAATACTCAGTGTATCTTTTTAATTCCTTTTTGCTCCTTTTAAAAAAATATCTAATGTCTTATTTCTTTTTGTAATGCAGCACCAATTAACTGCCAGGTAGTTTTTTGAAGAAATGAGTGCATTCATGTATTTTTTGTATTTATGTCCTTGAGTCCATAGGCGTTTGTGCTGATTAATAGACTATTTGGCTTGCTATAAGTCTGTGTGAAGTAATTATTCACAGCTTGTTAGCCTAGCAGAATATTTTGATTTGTTTCACAGAAGGTAGGGTTGATTCCAGTCAGTAAATGTTGGTACAGAAACCATTGACTACCCACATAATTATTTAGGATATTTTTACATCAGTTGTCAGATGAGAACTTTTTTCCAGCACAAACTAGTCAGACATCTACTTTTGTACCTCCACCAATGCTCAGCATAAAGATGTTTTTTTACATGTGATGTACTACCTGTTGTAGCAATTTAGCAATTTTAGCCGACAATTTAACGAGACAAGCTCTGGGCTGGAACCCACAGGGGAGGCGTAAGGTTGGGAGACCCAGACAGACGTGGAGGAGATCAGTCCACAGAGAGGCAGAGACTGATGGCATGACATGGTTTCCAACTGGAAAGGGATGCCCAGGACCGGGTCCGATGGCGGAGTGTGGTTGCGGCCCTATGCTCCACTGGGGGCGTATAGGAAAGAAGAGAAGAAGAAGAGCTACCTTACCTGTTGTATATCATTATCAGTCACAAGACAGATGACCGACGACAGTGTCCTTCATTAGTCCAGCACATTTACCAGCCACATGACAGATGACCAAAGACACTGCCCTTTAATAGTCCAGCACATTTGGATTAGGTCTTTTATCTACCACACCAGAATGTAAATCACCCCATTCCTCGAAGTCCCGACGTTAAAGGACTACTGGGGTACAATTGTATTTTAGTAACTGGATAAAGCTCAGTGCACAATACTTTTCCCTAAATCTGTGTGAATGTCCCCACTCTGTTGTTGAGATACACGCTTACAAACATGTTAACGTCATAGACATTTGGAATGCTTGTGGATACGTTTAGGTTGTTGAGGCCTCAGCCAGTGGGAGAGTATAATTACGCTTATTTGTGTACAACTGGGACATCGCGGGTTTCACGTGCTTTCGTGCTCAGTGATATTTGTGGTCATGGGAGGAATTCACCCAGATTTGAGGAAGTTGTATCTTTGAGTTTTAACCAAGTTATTAAAAAAAAACTTTAGCATTCCACTTAACCTTTAATATGTAAATATTGTGTGTGCCACATGTCCTGGGTGTTCTATTAGTTAAGGGTGTGTACAAGAGGAAGAAATTATTGAAATATTGTACAGGCTTACTTATTTTATGAGATACCGCAACGTTATCATTATTATTGATATCCTACAGTATACCCCGATAGGTGTAAATCGTTTGCGTTACAACTGATAAGAGGGATCACAATAATGAAGTCGCCTTTTTATTTTTGGTAGGACGTTTATAGAAGGTTTATAATGCTATTTTCAATGTGAATGATAAAAAAAATCAGTTTTGCACCGTAGATTGGATAATAATGAGTATTTGCAATGGCTTTGCTTGATATAAGTGGGATGAGGCTGCCGGAGATGATCAGAATTTTCAAGAGCTTTATAGGTACCAAGCACAAGGTCAAAATGTAAAATTCGCTTAATTACCCTTTGCAATACATTTCTTCAGCATCTGTGGATAAAAATGGAAGGTGTAAATTTGCATACGACGAGGACTGGTGGACTGTATCGAACTAAAAGATGGCATACAGCACTGACCAGGGCTACAACTACTTTCCGCTGCAATCTCGGTGACAGAACGTTGTGGGGAAGTTCCTGGATTGAAATTCGCTGCCATATTTTTCGTGCAGGAGGTCTAGACGATTGGCGACCTTTGGATGTGACCAAAAGATGTAAAACGGCACAATGAAGCCAGGGCAGATTTCTCACATGATGAGAGAGTTAATTTTTTACGGCAGGAACTACACATGCTACTGGACATAGTATAATGCAGCTTAGAGGTTTACAGGAGGAAAATCTGTTGGTCACAAGAGAGTGCATGCAGTCAAAGTTAAAAGTCACACGAAATTTTCTACTTTATGACAATATAACATTTTTTGGATGTTTGTTATGTACACTCGAATTTTATCACTGCAGAAGGTGAGGGCTACTCAGTCTCACATAAATGCCAAAATTAATGTTAAAAATACATGTGAAAGAAATGAATCATGTAAATGTGCTGAAATCTGTGAGGAAAAAAATGTTTCAGTTCAGCAGCCAGTAGATATTCTTGTTCAGTTACAGTAAAGAGTTTGTATTGGAGCAATTTTCCTGATGCCATGTTTTAAACGTGGGGAATGCTAGAAATGGCGCTTCAAGTATCGGCTTAATATGCAGCCGCCTGCAATGCCACTGATCCATGGACAATGTTTGCTACTTACTTGTAATGTCACATTTTTTCAGCAGACTTGACACAGTTTGCACAAATTTAAATCATTCCATTGCATAATTAAATTTTAAAAATTTATATTTTACACAGATCCATGACAGTTGAAACATGTCTCGACAGTTTATGAATTGAACTTTAAAGCCAGTTCCTCTGTCAGTTGTTTGATCATGTCTGTAAGATGCCTTTTTTGCAAAAGACTTTTGTTTCATCGGTTGTGCTAACGACTCCTTCGTAGCTTCCTCGAAAACTTTCAAGCGCAACGTTATTGATAAGGCGTAATATGTTTATTTTAATTTTATTTTATCTGGGACAATGGTCGATATCTGTTGACTGTATTCTGATTTTCTTTTTGGAGGGATTACTAAAGGTCGAGTTGAATTTATTTTTGGCTAGTCAGTTTGTGTGAACTTTCGTGCGATGTGCGTGGGCCGTGTATATGTGTCCGCACGTGCGACGACGATGATGATCGATGATGATATTTTTGTCGCATCACACCTAATATTGCAGTTAGTGTATTGCAACCACACACACACACACAGGGATGGAGGAAACCAGAGAAAATCCGTGCCGGTCAACCCAGTAATCAGGTGTCGCAATCAATCCAACCTTATGAGTCCACAAAGGCAGTTACAGGTAGTTCTGATGCTAGTAATGTACAGATAAATATACATATATACACGTTGACTACAGTAAATAAATTCCCTCTCACTATATACACACATAAACAGATACAACCAACCAACAACAATAGATACAGATGGTGACCTTAGGTCACCTCAGGCTAGCACATCACGGCCAGTAGAGTTCATCAAGTGAATGGCACGTGGAATGAATGAGTTGGGGGACGATTGGTTCTGCATGCAGACATTGCATATCTGAGAACTCACATCCCAACACATGAGCAGGAATAGTGAGGATACGAGATGCCTTCCTAAGGATTTGCTGAGGACATAAGGCTGCCAAGTCCCTCTGCCTGGTCCCGGTGATCTTGGAACAGATATTAACAAGGTGAGACAAGACTGCTTCTGTTTCCTAGGGAGAGGTTGTGGAACCAAAAGGGGAAAGAAAAACTGACGAGAGAGGTATGTCGGAGCGAAGACACCCGGTTCAAGATGTCCTCATCCTCCTTGTACATCAGTCGATTACTCGGTTTTGCAGACTCTGTTTGACATTCTACTTCCCTACCGCAAGCAGGGAATAAGTGGTAGAGAATAGGAAAGTAGCTCTGTGTTACTGTAACACTGTTTCCCTAGGTTGTACTGTTTGTACTGTACTTGTTCTTTGTACTTCACTGCCAGCTGTGTGCCCTCATCCCTTCAACCAGTTCAACGGCATCATGCACCAGCTGTGTACTTCAGCTGTTATCCGTTATCCTCGCCATTATCAGTCTACCTTCACAACATCACTTCCTCCCTTCGAGCTTACCTTAATTGTCTTTCAGTGTATTGTACAATTAATTTCAATATTGATAATAACAATAATTATAGAAAGAAAGCTCAGACTCTTCGAAATTTCGTTAGTCTACCCAGAGCTAACCCACACTAAGCCATGATGAGTATTTTACTGAACCCACTGTGGTTATAGGACATGGGAAAGAAATGTTAGAATTAATTGTGATCTAATCGTTAAACTATTATGAAACACGTGGCTGTAATGAACTGACAGCAATCTATTTTACTTAGTCCCTGTGTCATGGGAAAATTCTTTCCACAAGAAAACAAAATCTTGTTATAGTAAATGATGCCACTTGAGATACATCTTTGGATACGTGAACAGCAATTACTTTGTGTTCTGTTAGAATTAAATAACGATACAAGAACAGTTTGATTTCTAGGTTTTGTTGTGCATACAAACCCTGGCACCCAGTCCATTACCTTTCTAGTTCTATCCCCTTGCTACATGAGTTCTCTCCCTTACGACGTCAGTGGTTGTAGTCGTCCGATAATCGATGTCATCCGTTGCAGGTGCGACAAATGTGGTTCTCGACCCACAGGTGATTATAAACACTTGTAACAAGATCACTGTTATAATTTATTATCTACTCAACACACAGTTTGTTGTCGACATTTGAATGCGTACCAGTGATAATGTGATCGATGTATATCTCGTCAACAACAAGGTCTTTATCAATGTCTTGTTGATGTCTTTTATCACAATGGTGTCCATGATCTTGATTTAGACAAAACAGTTCCGTTTTGGTTTTTGTTTAAACGAGATAGTACAGCATATTTTTCATCATCAGATCTTGAAAACAGCTCAGTAACAGAGTTAGAGTTATGTTAATGAATAGTTTGTAAATGTAGTCGTTATTTTGGAGGACGTCGTTCTCTGATAACTTCCGGTTCACATAGTACAGACCCATGATGATTGTGTTCGAGCAGGACTCCGGAAAGAAAATGATTAAATCAATTATTAATAATTTACTTCACTCATTAATAATTCATTATAATTGTTAACTCAATTCTAAACTCTCTTCGGTTTTTTTTTTCTAAATTGCAACACTAAAGAACATAAGACGTTATACTTATAAGTTGACAACACCCTTGTAATTTATTACATAGTTTAAAACTTACAGTCCCCTTTCCCCCACCCAAAAAAAAAAAATAATAAAGGGGTGCATGTATAGCGACCTTCAGTTGTGATTGTGAATAAGCAGCAAGAGCCACCCTCGACTCACAAGCGTGTGACGTTGTTCCTGAAACTCTATCGCGAGGAGAGACACGGAGAGGGAGAGAAACCTTCGCATTCTCCACACCCCAACCACCTTCCCGTCCCCCTCCACACACACACACAGGCACTCACCTGTACTCACCTTTTCCCCACCCCACCCTCCACCTTACTACCTGAGGGCCCAGCCACAAATACACGGTTGCGCACCCGCTTATTGCTGATTTGCCAATGTCCCACCCGGCAGTGAGGTATAAACACGCGAAGCGGGGCTAAAATTACATTGTCACATCGTTTTTCTTGTAAGTGGAGGGCTAACCTTCATCTGGTTGCCGGTACGTACCTTAGCGCTGCACCCCGTGGGTAAACAGGTGGGGTACACACTGCACGAACACTTCGAGCACGCCAGGTAAGTCCTTTTTGGCGGATTTTTGAAAATTTTGTCATGCATATTACTTAAATTTTCTATAATCAAGCAATAAAAAGAAACAAAGCAAAAAGGAAGTGTTTATTGCCGTCGACAAATTTTATGTGATGACTAGACCTGAGTGCAGTGGGAATGAATGCGATAAAATGTTTCAATAAAACAATAGAGCTCTCTGATAACTGGACAGTTGGACAGACGGTTCATGCAACGAAATCGACTTTTCTGAAGTAAAATTAAATTTTGTGAACTAGAAGTTAATACAAAATATTTTAAAGAACAATTCTTATTGTGTGCTAAAGTGAAAAGTACACAGGGTTACAGCAGGGAGTTCCGTTGCCTCTCTGTCAGTCACCGAATCTCATCACCGAAAAAAATATGACGATCCGGAATCGTTATTTTCTCGGAAACCGAAATAATTTGTTTTCATTAGCCTGAAACTTGACAAGTAATCATGGCTTCTAGGCAAGAATAAATTATCCGGAAACCTTTTTCTTATCCCAAGTATGACTAAACAGACATCGTTTTTCCAGTAAAGCTTTGTAATTGAGATAATTTTAAGGGACTAGACTAGTGTCTCTCCTTTGGTGACAAAAGGACCTTTATTATGCTGGCGGCCCAAAGAACATCAGACATGTCAAACAAACATCAAACTAACCTTATTATTATCTGTCATTTTCGAAGTCGGGCAGAAGAAAACCAAGGAAACACCTAGTCTTGCCTATAATTATTCCTCCAGCCTAGCTACCCGTGGGTAACTAGTTTGAACTAAAACCTACCCACAGCAGCACTTGCAACCCAAGCTGTGATTAGTTCGTGTCTCGGTGACATTTTTGGGGAAGGTTTTTGACAGGAAAATATTTAATCGTCTGAAAAAATCTAAACGAAACAGTGACAGCAGGAACAAGAGCATGTTTTGCTTTAGTGCCTGTAAGGTAGAACTCGTCAAGTAATATCTCGGGTTTTTTTTTTTCCTCTCTGTCGTCAGATCACGAGATTCTCCGCCCTTTATTGTTTCACATGGCGACAAATAACAAAATCCAAGTCTTTCAGGACATGAAGTAAATAAACATCAGCTCTGTTTATCTTGAAATCTAAGTCAGAATAAATATCAGTGTTGACAGTTGGGTCCACCGCAACCAAACCCGCCGTGCGCGTGCTGCTTCAATACATAATGATTCATGAGGCAGTCACTTGGTGGTCGATGTATAATCACAATGACAAGGCTGAGTGCTGGTCTGTTAATGCCATGTCTTGTTCAGGTTTATTGACCACCTCTGAGCTTTCTCCACAGCTCTTGGCCTCTTTTTGGCTTTTATGGATGGATGTATTGATCACTATTGTATTGACCAAAGTATTGGACTGACCACAGTGCCTGAGTGAGAAATCCAGTTTGCTTGTGTAGTGCTAAGAATACACTTTATATTACACATTTTATTTTTCCTGGTGTTGGCACTTTGTGTTTCTGTGGCACTAAGTAACCCGTGTGTACACACATGTGTGAATATTGCAAAAAGAATGCGCGTGTATTGTATGTGTGTGTGTGCGCGCGAGTTTGATGATAACAACCAGTGCGAAAACACTAATGAGTTCACACCATATGCCGCAGTCATTTATAATTATCTTCATACCTCTGCTGGTGGTGGTAGTTTGAGGAGTAAGCATAATGATAAGGTTACACAGATAAGCAGGTAGACATGCACACATACGCATACACACCTCAAACTCACGTGCACACACTTCCTCTCTCTCTCTCTTTCTTTTCTGACAGACAGACAGACATCTGGTGTAACTTTTCACCTTGACAGGTCGTCTTTCAAACTAACGCCGATCGGAATTCACCTGACTTTGAGGTAACGGTCAGCTCCTAATCCGTGCCCACCTTTGTCACGTCTGGCGCTTTGAATGGCACCTACCCTGTTGTATTGCTTTCTGTCAGTTGGCAGCGATCCACCCGCTCCTCCTTGGGTCGTAGAGGTGGGGTGTGGTCTCTGTTTCGCAGGGCTCGATCTTGACATACCATCGATTACAATCCTCTTCAATCCGTGTTTCTGTGACAATGCTTTACTAGTAAATCTGTCCTTGATTCCCCGCGCGTGATTTACTTAGTGACCCTTGTGTGGTCCCCCACTGAGTGGGGTCGGAACTCTTGAAAACATATCTACAAGGTTGAAAAACATTGCATTGAAAAGGGCATAACATGTTCCTAACTCTATACTTGAAAATTCTTTCATGATGTGCTTAGTTCATTCTTTGTGAACCCGGTTTTCATACTTTATTCTGACAAAAGAAGTAAGAGTGGAATTTACTGTTGTGAATGTACTAGAAGAAGTTTGTGACATAGTCTTCATAAAAAGTCAAACTTTGATACACTTGCGTCCAGACGATTAAGTACAAAACAGAACTCTGTGTGTTTGCTGATTTTTAACACAAACCCTTCCACCTATACTCTCTACCTAGGCTACATTATCCTGACCGCTACATGCATGCATTTGATAAGGGGAAACAACAGAAGGACAAATGGAAAACATGTGTTCTAAATCATCTTCCATTGCATGTTCTGATTTATGAGAGAAAAAAAAACTCATCTCTAGAAATGTCTTGCAACCATTCTGTCCTGTGCTAAATCACCTGTTCATTATCTCCGCCATTTAACTCAGAAACTGAAGAATTTTATTTATCAGAATCTGAATGTGGCATCCCAAGTGTAGTCACTTAATCAGAACAATACAGGAGATGGTGATCTTGCCTACAAATTACGGGTATATCTTTCACAAAAAAAAGTAAAACTTGACTCTGGCCAGTTTACCACACACAGTTCGTTTATGCATGAATATGTATCCCCCGGATGGCTCGCAGACGATTTATTTCAATTAGCTCCTAGAACGAGACTATCGACAGAACAGCTTCCGGTTTAGCGAACGACGAGAATGGCAATGTTTTCAGAATCTTTGAGAGTAACAACAATGAATAAACAGTCAGGAGGTGGTTTATAATGTTACGTGGAAGGATGCTATTATGCAAGTGTCAAATATTTGCGTGTACTTTTTATTTTCGCTTCCGCGGTCAGGTATATCGAAAGAGCAAGGCGAGTGGCTAGCGGCTCTCATTCATGCCCTAGGCCATTCAGACATTCTCATTCATGTCTTTGGCCATTCAGACATACGTTTAAATCTGTTGAGAGCCAAGCTTTGTTTGAAACGGAAGCCTGACTGTCAGTTGCTCGCCGAGACTACAGCGGAGAACTTCACGTTAGTCTCGGCATACAGTCAGCCATCCACTTGTACATGTCCGTAGTTCATGCACATCAGCCGACATAAAACATTCCAACTTGAGGACGGGGTGTACTACTGTGAGAGGAAAGAAATTCTTGGTAAGATAATCTACCACTGCCTACCAGAGTCTGAAATATGACCCCTGCCCATGTCATCAACTAAACCCCCGGCATCAAGTGTTAGTGGAAATTTATTTTAGTAACATCCCTCCTTCGCTGGGGGGTGTCTGACTTTGAAGACCTTTGAACCTGACTGAACGTTTCAGGCGCAGTGTGTTTATCTACTCTCTCCCTCCCCCGTCTCTCTTTCAGACACACTCACGCACACATGTACTCATACACTACACAAAGAAAGGGGGAAGGAGGGGAGGGAAAATAACCCCTCTCTCTTCAACCCCAGGCTGATACACCTGCTTACCTATGAAGTAAAATATTTTTTTTCCTTGACTTTGTAGTCGTCAGGGTCATAAGCTTATAGTCTTACCCACCCACGGCGGACAGATGACTGCACTCGTGTTGACAGGCTCTTGCAGAATTTTCAAGAGGGTCCAAGGACAAGAGGAGACTATTCCTCTGCTCCAAGTTTCTCCTTCTCTCACCCACTTGCGACGTGTTCACAAACCACTTCAAGACGGAGGGTGTGTCTAAAACTTTCTGTTACCTCCCTTTAGTCATGGGCGTGAGCCTACAATCAATAAAGATGTCCACTTCCTTTTCTCTCAAATGCGGGCACTCATATATATACTGACTTATGTACATGAAAACACACGTGCACACGCATAAACCTGTGTTTGATGAGCATGTGAGAATGCCTATACAAGGATACACATATACACATTGACACACCAGGAACAAAGAGAGAGACACACCTAGGAGCAAGCCGACTCGGGTTACAGACCGTTACGGTCAGGGCCGAGCCCCAGGACAGACGACTGTCTGGGCCCCTTGTACTTTTAATGGTAAATTATTTTACCATCATATAATAATAGGCTAACAATTCGACTGTCAATCTCTACATGTCGTTCAGTACTGTAATATAGACTGCAAACAGGACAAGTACGCTAGGACCTACATCACTGCTTGAACAAAGAGTTGTTTACACGTGCGTGGTTATTAAAGGATGGATATGGCATTAAAGGATCCGACTTGTAGTACTCAACTCCATAGAAACAATCCCCAGAGTGAAGAATGTTGGATCAACAACCATGTCACAAAACTGGGCAGATTAGAGAAACGGCTGGATCATAAAGACAGTCCAATGTTCATTTCCAACAGCCTGTTTCAGGTGTGATCAAGGTGGTTATTAGCTGTACAATGCAACAGCCTGTTTCAGGTGTGATAAAGGTGGCTATTAGCTGTACATACAGTACAATGTAACAGCCTATTGCAGGTGTGATCAAGGTGGTTATTAGCTGTATATACGGTACAAGGAACAGTGTCGGGCAATACACAAACACATCATTGTCCGCTCGACTAATATAGGTCCATACAATACCTGGTGCACCCATTGCCGTAACATTACAGAAGCTGTGCTTTGCTAGCTTTATGATTAGCAAAAAGTTTGATAATACAGTCGATTGTTCTTGCGAACCAGTCCTCCATTACCGATACTCATGAGCTGATTAACCGATCGCGGCCCACCCTTGACCCCAACACGTTTTTACTCTTATTACTCTGATCAGAATGCTGACAGAACCGTCTTGTGCGACACTAACTGACAATAAGCAAAAGATTCTAAGAATCACTGTGAAGTTTCATACAATAACCACCTTTGAAGTTTTCTCTCTCTCTCTCTTGAATACCTCTACTGATTGTCTTCTCTCCATCCCAACACTGCGGCAACACATCCCTCTTTTTGTTTTTGCAATTTTCAATCGAATTCGTTTTTGATGCTGTGCTTTTCGTGAAGTGCACTAAGCTCACTTCCGTGAAAGGAAATGTGCTATATATTAGTGTTTTATACTTACACATGTATGTTAAAGGCTGAAGAGGAAGAACCGAAGAAGTTAATGACTGAACAAGTCTTCGTCGAGTGTCGTTAATACCCTTATTATTTTTTTAAGTGTTTGCCACTACAAACAACACACCAGTTATCATTTTTTAAACCAACTTGCATGACCAACGAGGCAAACGCAAAAGCACTAATCGAAAGTCCCTTCCTACATTTAATTAATTCATTAATTTTTTTTTATTTATTTTCACATACACACACATGTGACACGCAAACACATATCTGAACTGAACTGCCGTCTTCAGACTTTTTAAAGCAGAATTTTGAATTCATCCAACTTTATACAAAGCAAAATTGGTCGACTTTAGGTTAGATCAAAAGAAGAGGGTTTGTGACAATGACATAAAATATACATGTTTAGCATATTTTATCTGAATTGTAATAGTACATAGAAATAAAGTTATGCAATACCAATATTGTGATTTTACCGGCTGACTAAGGACTATAATGCTATATTTATGAGTTTTTCTCACAAACTTCATTGTCAGTCAATATGAGATGCTTGCTATAGTCTCATTGACACTAAAGTTCCTGCTTTATCAAATGCTATTTGCCAATAAACAGAAAATCATAGAAATAATAAAAAAAAATTACTGTACTTACCAAACAAAGTGCAGCGTACCTCGGGTTTTCGAGTGTGACAAACAGGAGAGTACTGTGTGAGAAAAGATATAGTATAAGTAGCTATCTCTATTGTCCCACCGTCTAAACTTTCTTGGGTCCAAGGACTCCAAGCTAAAGAGAGAAGAAAATCAAGTGTCCTGGTCAAACACACGGCGACTTGACTGCTGACTCGTCTAAATAGCTCATAAAGATGTCGGTCTTTACCTCCAAACCCCGACCATTTAGTTCCCCCATGAAATCCCATCCCATCGAGTCTTTCAGAAACTATCCCCCTTCTCTTCTTGTCAGGTGGGCAACAATGCATTCCGGCCCATGGGTGGAAGTTGCTGTCACCTCAGTCACTGGCTTCTAAACCAAAACAGAGCCAACATAATCTGCCTGTACCTGGATTGTGGGTGTCAAGAAAAGGAACAGTTTAATAAAAAATAAAGCTAACATTTGTGTCATATATATAAACTTTCTCCTCCCTTCTTCGTCGTCAAATATACGTTACACGAAGCTCCTTAAAAACGACATTCAGATGGTGTGACCTGAGATGGGGGTCAGACTGACGACATAGCTCACCGGCAATGATCTGTGTGTATGTGTGTCTTGATACCTCTCTCTGTGTGTGTTAATATCTATTTTAATGTCTTGTTGACTGCCTGTCATCTTAGGATGTTAGAGACTTCTATGCCAACCACACTCTGGGTTTGGACAGTTATTAATAACCACACTAGTCTAATGTTTGAGGAGACGGACCTATTAAGTTTCTAAACGAGTGTTTGTGAAAAACCAGACGAGAAAACTCGAGCTCCACGGGTGTGAGCGAGGCTGTCAGTTATTTAAAAGAGACTTTAAAAACATCCCATGTTTATGGGGTGGGCAGAAACAGGAGACAAAGCTGTGGGAAGAACGGGAAGGTAGCATTGTGAATTAAAATTATGTGTAAGGCTGGGTGTGGGGTGGCAGATGAGAAATTCGAGGCTGGGGCGACAGAGACGTGCAGATCATCAACTGCATGACACGTTTGTAGCACAATGTTGACGATGTCACTGTGTAGGGTGTAACAAAGGATTTCTAGAAGGGTACCCGGTCATTGTTTAAATCACCTTCCTGGTTTGTCAACATGGCATGGCCACCGTTCTTATCTCATCACTTCTTCAGCACTCACGTCACATTGGCTGAAAGACAAAATGGCGGATTTCTCTTTCTCCCTCACTCCCACCTCCCCTTGCTGAGGTCATTTCGTAGTTACGATAAAATAAATTCAGAAACCATAAGATAAAACGGTCGAAAAGTCACTTGTCCAAGGGCATGTTTCGATAATATAATGGCACCCTCAAGTGATAAAGGAGGGAGAAAGGTGGAGGAAGGGGAGCACGAGAAGGGACAGTCACGTGACAGGAACGTGACGGGTATCGAGACAGGAGGCTTGCAAACAGCTCGAGTGGTTGACCATTCGGTACACACCCATGATAGTGGGGACGTGTACTTTGTCTTTCATCTGTCACATGACCTTCCTCGTCAACGTCATAAAACCATCTCCAACGGTCTCGGCTAGATAATGATTTCTCATGATGACTGCGTGCAACTATAGGCTGAGCAGCAATTCACATCGCCATAAAATAAAAAAAAAATCATAGCAGGTCCACTAGTCCCATCATAAAAGGTGGACCTAGTGCGTAGAAAGAGATGCGAGAGCTTATTTTTCAACAAACTCAGTTCATATTTCCCTATTATAGCTTTCTGCAGTCTATCTTCCATCAGCAAAACTCCTGTTGTGTGCGGAGATGCCATTTCGATGAGAAGGGCACGTGATTCAGGTCGACGATCACAGATAGGCATCGGACGTGCTCAACAGAAGGAATGCGGGACTAATTTTTTTTTCCTGTCTCCGCTTGAGGGTGTGCCACCCGAATACCACGGAACACGAAGTGATTTTTACCCTGGGTGTGGTGGGTGTGGTGGGTGAGGGTGCGGGAGGATGGCGGCAAGCACGAGGAGGTATGAGGAACTGTCGCTCGGCCTGTGACCTCGCTCACGCTACGTACCCGGATTTGGACCTGGGGGGGGGGGGGGGGG
>SRHC01003314.1:0-133619 GCA_004794325.1 Pomacea maculata | reverse complement strand
GTGTGTGTGTGTGGCAGTGGCTGTCCGGTCAGCAGGGCTCGGCCGAGGGTGGGGTCTAGGTAGGGGTCGGGGGTCGGAAGGCATTGCTATATCATGAGAACGTAGATGGAGTCCGGGTGTTCGTGAAAGTGTTCAGTGCGGATGCTCCACCTCCACCTTCTGGGTGAATGAACTGCTTTTCTTGTGGGTTTCGAGAAAGAGGTGAGAGTTATCCCCGTCAATCGGTGGACTTTCTTTGCTGATTATTTATTTCGTTCGTTTATTCTGTCTTTCTTTCGTGCTTTGACTTTCTTTATTATTGTTTCTTTAGTTCTTTCTTTGTTTTGTTCTTTGGTTTATTTTTTCGGGGTTTTTTTGGTTGACTTTTTTGGTTGATTTTTTTCTCTCAATGATTCCTTTTGCCCTTCTTTCTTTTGTTGCATTTTTTCTTTCCATTTCCTTTTTTTCTGAAGTCTTTATTTCGTTTATTTTTCTTTATTTTTCTTTGAGTTTTTTTATTTTTTTTATCTTTCTTTCTTTTGACAATTCTAACCCTGAATCTTTCTTTGTTTTGCTCTTTGATTTATTTCTTTTTCTTTCTTTTGTTGATTTGTCTGTCTTTTTTTAGGGGGTGGGGTTATTGATTTTTGTTCCGGTTTCTATTATTGCGCATTTGTTAATCGTTGAGTTTTTTTTAATTTGTTCATTCCTTTATGCCCTCCCCTCGCCTTTTTTGTTTGTTTTTTTGTTTTTTTTATTTTTTATCTCTATATGTTCAACCCTGGCTTAATGCGCTTGAGTATAGCCAAATAGCGCTGTCACCTTTGAACCTGCGAGTGTAAAACTCTTTCACCCACCAAGTGATTTATCAGGACAGGTAGAACGCTGACGGAGGAAAAGGGTAGGCTCGGTCTTAGACACAGTGAACCACTCAACATTTTACTTCTTCTGCGTCACAAGGCTTCGGAACTTTACCTTTGCCTTTACCAATATTCCTGTACAGCTAATTATAAGTGTTAATGTCTGTATGTATGTGCTGTTGTTTCATTCAACGTAAATGACAAAAGAAAAAAAAAAGAGAGAACACTGTAGCATTGTTACAGTTTCCCCGTAGCGACTTCAATTAACCGCTAGTAACTCCGCCTCGCGCTCCGTCCAAAAGGTCGACCGTAGACAAACATGGTTTCTTCTTGAGCAAACTCTTGTCCCTGGCATGTCACTTTGCCAGATATTTTTATTTGTCCACACCAAATGGATAAGGAGGCATTATATCCAGTGGCAAAAAAAAGACCCCAAAAACATCAAATCAAAGTCCAGTGACAGACGAAGACGAGAAGAGAGCAGTCCCCTCAAGCTGTTACTTGTCTCCTCGTAAGTCTTGTCAGGGAATTTCACACTGGGACCTGCACACCCCTACATTCCCCATAACATCTCACTACAGATGTACAATAAATGAGCATGTTGCTGCTAGACAGGTCGTGTGTTGTTTGCTCTGAGTCAGATGGTCTACTCAGTCGCAGTCTGGCTGGTCATGAAGTCATTATAGAAGGTGGAGCGTCTAGCGAGTAACATTGGTGTTCAGTCACATATTTATTATGTCTATGTCATCAGGGTGCGGTGTCCCGCAAAGAAAAACCATGACGTCTTTTCGACTCTTCCTCCTGCTGGGGATTGGTAAGTGTAATATCCTTAATCGTCTGATGACAAGAGTTCCGTCTGTACATTTTTCTCGATAGAGAGAGAGAGAAAGAAGAGAGCGCGAATTTGTTTTCTTTTCTTGTTTTTTTGTCCATTTTTCCAGTTTTCTTTCGTGTTTGTCCGAATCTTCTTTCCCGTAGTTTCTTCATTTTATTTTCGTTCTCTCTATTTCTTTTTTCCCATCCTATCCCCATTTTTTTTAAATTTGCTTTGCATTTCGCGATCAGACCAGTTTCACAGTGTTCACCCAACCTGTTCATAGCGTAATATGGATTACGCCCCTTATCGTGACGTTAAATGTGAGATAACCGTGGATTACGCCCCTTCATCTTAGGGTTATCTGGGATTATTTCCGACTCCAGTATTTTGTCCTTTACTTTCTCTTTTTTCCCCACAAAGCTTACGTTCACCTAAATATACAAAACTGCAGAGCTTTGCCCTTTTCAAAACGAAATCCAGCTTTAGTTTGCGTTAAGTGACGAAATAAATATTTTGTCTTTCTGAAAAATACATGATGACTTCCACTAGTCAGTGTAGTTGTAACGAAGCCTCCTTCGTCCTCTCAACCGCCTGTTTCATGTGTCTCTGATAAAGTGAATAAATACACTAGTGACGTTTACTTCTTTCAAATGCAAACGCTTGTGTGTTCTGCCTGCCTTCCTCATTTGCTGGCTGGCTGGTCTGCTGGATGCACAGCTAGTTGTACAAATGTTGACATGAATGCCTTGCACTTGTACACTGTAGTCAAGTTTCAATCGTGGGAGCTCCGTTAAAGCTAATATCTTCAAAACCATCGTAGTAACAACATCTGTAGATTTTGTCTAAACTATCTGTAAGTGTTCTAACTACTGTGGTATGTGTTAATGCTTCATATTGTAATTGCTACTGACCACATATATATATATAAACAGCTTTAAATGTTTTAATGAAAACATTTCTTCAGTCAGAAACGTCAATGATTACATCCAATAATCGTAAACAAAAAAATAATATTTTAAAAAACTTTTACTGTCTGCAAATAAGATGTAGGCAAAATTTCTCATTGTCTTGCAGTAATTGCAGGAACGTCGTCCACTTCTACAACGCTTACTTCCTCAGAGGCATCGTCAACATCAACAGAACCTAGTTCTTCTGATAACACAACATCAACAGAACCTACTACATCAGTGACAACAGCAACAGAAACTATTTCCTCAGTTTCATCGTCAACATCACCAGTACCTACTACTTCACAGGCATCATCAACATCGAACGTACCTAGTACATCACTGTCATCGTCATCATCGACAGTACCTAGTACTTCAGAAGCTTCCTCAACATCAACAGTACCTAGCACTTCAGAAGCTTCCTCAACATCAACAGTACCTAGTACTTCACAGGCATCATCAACATCAACAGTACCTAGTACTTCAGAAGCTTCCTCAACATCAACAGTACCTAGTACTTCAGAAGCTTCCTCAACATCAACAGTACCTAGTACTTTACAGGCATCATCAACATCAACAGTACCTAGCACTTCAGAAGCTTCCTCAACATCAACAGTACCTAGTACTTCACAGGCATCATCAACATCGACAGTACCTAGTACTTCACAGTCATCGTCAACATCAACGCTACCTAGTACTTCAGAAGCTTCTTCAACATCAACAGTACCTAGTACTTCACAGGCATCATCAACATCGACAATAGCTAGTACTTCAGAAGCTTCCTCAACATCAACAGTACCTAGTACTTCACAGGCATCATCAACATCGACAGTACCTAGCACTTATGAAGCTTCCTCAACATCAACAGTACCTAGTACTTCACAGGCATCATCAACATCAACAGTACTTAGTACTTCACAGGCATCATCAACATCAACAGTACCTAGTACTTCACAGGCATCATCAACATCAACAGTACCTAGTACTTCACAGTCATCGTCAACATTGACAGTACCTAGTACTTCAGAAGCTTCCTCAACATCAACAGTACCTAGTACTTCACAGGCATCATCAACATCAACAGTACCTAGTACTTCACAGTCATCATCAACAGTACCTAGTACTTCACAGGCATCATCAACATCGACAGTACCTAGCACTTCAGAAGTATCCTCAACATCAACAGTACCTAGTACTTCACAGTCATCGTCAACATTGACAGTACCTAGTACTTCAGAAGCTTCCTCAACATCAACAGTACCTAGTACTTCACAGGCATCATCAACATCAACAGTACCTAGTACTTCACAGGCATCATCAACAGTACCTAGTACTTCACAGGCATCATCAACATCGACAGTACCTAGCACTTCAGAAGTATCCTCAACATCAACAGTACCTAGTACTTCACAGGCATCATCAACATCAACAGTACCTAGTACTTCACAGTCATCGTCAACATCGACAGTACCTAGTACTTCACAGGCATCATCGACATCAACGCTACCTAGCACTTCAGAAGCATACTCAACATCAACAGTACCTAGTACTTCACAGGCAGCATCAACATCGACAGTACCTAGCACTTCAGAAGCATCCTCAACATCAACAGTACCTAGTACTTCACAGGCAGCGTCAACATCGACAGTACCTAGCACTTCAGAAGCATCCTCAACATCAACAGTACCTAGTACTTCACAGGCAGCGTCAACATCGACGGTACCTAGCACTTCAGAAGCTTCCTCAACATCAACAGTACCTAGTACTTCACAGGCATCATCAACATCGACAGTACCTAGTACTTCACAGATATCGTCATCATCACCAATAGTTAGTACTTCAGAGGCATCGTCAACATCATCAGTACCAAGCACTTCAGTCACCACATTAATAATACCTAGTTCCTCATTTTCATCACCATCGTCATCATCACCAGCAGTTAGTACTTCACAGGCATCGTCAACTTCTCCAGTACCTAGTACTCCACAGGCATCATCATCATCAACAGAAGTTAGTACATCAGAGGTATCTTCAACATCAACAGTACCAAGTACTTCCGCCACAACATCAATATTATCTAGTTCTTCAGTTTCATCGCCATCATCAACATCTCCAGTATCAAGTACTTCAGAGGCATCGTCATCATCAACAGTACCTAGTAATTCACAGGTGTCATCAACATCAACAGCACAAAGTACCTCAGAAGCATCGTCAACATCAACAGTACCTAGTTCCTCAGTTTCCTCCTTAACATCAACAGTTCCTAGTTCTTCAGTTTCATCATCAGCACCAACAATATCAACAGTACCTAGTTCCTCAGTTTCAACCTCAACATCAACAGTGCCTGGTACTTCAGCCACAACATCAACAGTACCTAGTTCCTCAGTTTCATTGTCAACATCAACAGGACCAAGTACTTCCGAGGTATCGTCAACATCTACAGTACCTAGTTCCTCAGTTTCGTTGTCATCATCAACAGCACAAAGTACTTCAGAAGCATCGTCAACAGCAACAGTATCTAGTTTCTCAGTTTCATCCTCAACATCAACAGTTCCTAGTTCCTCAGTTTCATCGTCAACATCAACAGGACCAAGTACTTCCGAGGTATCGTCAACATCAACTGCTTCTAGTTCTTCAGTTTTATCGTCGGCACCAACAATATCAACAGTATCTAGTTCCTCAGTTTCATCGTCAGCACCAACAATATCAACAGTATCTAGTTCCTCAGTTTCATCGTCAGCACCAACAATATCAACAGTACCTAGTTCCTCAGTCTCGTCGTCAACATCAACAGGACCAAGTACTTCCGAGGCATCGTCAACATCAACGGTATCTGGTACTTCAGCGACAACATCAACACTTGCTGGTTCCTCAGTTTCATCCTCAACATCTACAGTTCCTAGTTCCTCAGTTTCATCGTCATCATCAACAGCACAAAGTACCTCAGAAGCATCGTCAACATCATCAGTGCCTGGTACTTCAGCCACAGCATCAACAGTACCTAGTTCCTCAGTTTCATCCTCAACATCAACAGTTCCTAGTTCTTCAGCTTCATTGTCAACATCAACAGGACCAAGTACTTCCGAGGTATCGTCAACATCTACAGTACCTAGTTCCTCAGTTTCATCATCAACATCAACAGTTCCTAGTTCCTCAGTTTCATCAACATCAACAGTTCCTAGTTCCTCAGTTTCATCGTCAGCACCAACAATATCAACAGTACCTAGTTCCTCAGTTTCGTCGTCAACATCAACAGGACCAAGTACTTCCGAGGCATCGTCAACATCTACAGTACCTGGTACTTCAGCCACAACATCAACAGTAGCTGGTTCCTCAGTTTCATCCCCAACATTAACAGCTTCTAGTTCTTCAGTTTCATCGCCAGCACAAATTACATCAACAGTACCTAGTTCTTCAGTTTCATCCTCAACATCAACAGTACCTAGTTCTTCAGTTTCATCGTCAGCCCCAATTACATCAACAGTACCTAGTTCCTCAGTTTCATCGTCAGCACCAACAATATCAACAGTACCTAGTTCCTCAGTTTCATCGTCAGCACCAACAACATCAACAGTACCTAGTTCCTCAGTTTCATCGTCAGCACCAACAATATCAACAGTACCTAGTTCCTCAGTTTCATCGTCAGCACCAATTACATCAACAGTACCTAGTTCCTCGGTTTCATCGTCAACTTCAACAGTACCTAGCACGTCAGTGATCTCGTCATCGACTACCACAACACCAGTTTCTTCAACAAAGTATCCCGTGAGACCTCCTAAATTAGGTATGTTGCTCATTTTGTTAATGTTATTCATAAAGAGGAGTTACAAACACAGAAAAGTTGAAAAGAATTGTTTTTAAATGTTCTTTTGTTACCTTGATGTTATTCGGTTGAAATTCAATCTTTTAAACATAAAATATCTTTTTTACTCCGATGTTGACACTTGATAAATCAAACCTCCTTGCTTCACTTCGCCTTACCAGATGAAAATTCTTCACGCTTTCTTTATTCCGTTATTATGGTAGGTGCGTAGACTATGTAGATATATGTAAAGATGAGTTGACCGAAACCTATTTGAGAGTGGGCAAAGTTTTCTTTTTGTAGACCGGTCTCAAAATTCTTAACTATGAAACCAGCTGGTAACATATTAAAGACTCACATCATGACCACACAACAATCCTAGTGAAAATTTGATGGAAAATGCGTACAAAGTGTTGTTCACTTAACCGAAATGTCTGTGAAATGAGAAGAATTCGTTCACTGGCCATTCAGAAGTTTCCGATGTGGCAGAACTGCGGACAGATGCTCGTCCGTCACATAAATTAAATTTCAATTAAATTAACGTAAGTAAAATTTTGAAAAATATTCAAAGAAAGTATACTTCGTTTTAGTAAACAGTCCGGTCCAAAGAGGTCCGAGGGCCATACTTTGCCCACTCCTGATATTTAGTGTGAACAGTAGACTAGCATGGGTGAGGAAGGGTCGCCAAACCTGTTTGAATATTACTCTGCTTATCTTACTCAACTGGTGCTTTGCTTTCTCTGATTTTTGAAATGTCTGGAGACTAAAGAATAAAGAAACATACTTTGGTTAGTCCTAAAAGTTGCTTCATATAATAACTCCATCTCTGCAGAACCTAACGCGCCTGGTTTTGTTTTTCAGATAATGCAGTTTTCATCTTCTCATTTGACTTGACTTTGAAAGTCGGCGTTGATATAAAGAATCTAACATCTGAGGTAAATCTTCATAATCTTTTCCCGATACTTTTACACTGTTCAGTCGTGTATAATGAGTTGAGATTAATCGTAGCAAGAAATTGTGTAATACGAAATTTAGTCACAAGACATAGGTTAGTGAGTTATTTCTACAAGCATGTTCTCAACAGTGCCAGAGCTAAAGAATTTTTATGTGTTTTATTTTTGTTTTTTTGTTGTTGTATTTTTACAGCTCACAAGTTTCTTCCAGAATGTGAAGGGATTTCTTCGCATAGAATTGTAAGGAACTGTTTCTACTGTTTAACATCTGTTATCTTGTTTATTGATCAACCTATTTCCTTAGTTATGTATGTCTGAATTAAGACTCACTAATTACCTTTTGTACTTGTTATTTATTATTAAAGAACATCTATAAAATGCATTTCCTAACTCGGTAGCGATCTTAGTACTTTCCACAAAAGTGCACCACATGGAAGAATTATCATTACTTTATAAGTGAAAGAACAATAGATGCTTAGAGCATCCATGCAGTTTTGTGCTGCTTTTGCACAATTCAAGATTTCAGACAAGTTTTGTATCTGTACACCAATAAAACAGTGATGCCATTCCAAATTAACCTTTGCATTCAGCAGACTGTTTACCGCCCACAATAAAATAACCTGATAGTGCTCGATTGCTACCTTCCAGAAACTCTCAAGCTCTGAGTGAGAAAGACTATTTATGTTGATAATAAGCATGCCGAGAAGGACAAACAGAGGACTGTAATGACTGTGACATGAACAAAACGAAAATGGGTATAAAGACTTGACAGTGAGGAGAGATGGGATGAATCATTGAAATTCTGTGGCAATTGCAGGATTCTTCAGAATGTTCTTGTATTATTTTGAGTGCAGTCAATGAAGTGTGCAATTTTTTGTTGTTGATAGTTAAACAGATAGCAGATGTTTGCATGATGAATATTTCTGTTTCAGAGTGTTGAAGTCTTCAAGCAGGAGAAAGCGCGACATGTAAGTGATCTTGCCTTATTTGGAAAGACATGGCGTAGAAACTCTAGAATAACAAAGACAAGGAGAGAATTTGATTGTTTTGAACTTGTTTTCGACGACTTCAACACTCTTATATCTCTGGTTATCATTCTTCGATGTTAATAAAATGCTTTACCTAAGAAGGAGAAAGCGAAATCTTCTTCTAATAAAAATTCTACTTAAGTGACAGAGAAATATTATTATAATAATAATAATAATAATAATAATAATAATAATAATAATAATAATAATAATAATAATAATAATAATAATAATAATAATAATAATAATAATAATGAAGCTTTTAAGAATATGAATTCTCATATTGTTCTGGGCGGTCTGGCTGGTACAATGCCTATCACCACAGCCGTCACGATTGGTTGTCCTAGGTTCATGTTTCGTCATGGGCACGCTGTTTTTTCTCTGCATACAGCATCTGTTTACAGAGCTGGCTGCTTTGCCGTGATGTAGCCTTAGTTGCTGGTTGGGAGTAAAATGTCAATTCCCTGTTAGCCTCATTGATGTCATGTATGAATATAGATTAATCCAAATGAACTTTTCATAACAAATGATCACATTGTGCGTGCGTCTTTTTTTTTCCTTTAATAGCGGTCCTAAAGGATCCAATTACACATCTAACGTCATACTTGGGGCTGGAAACGTTACAAATTCCAACGACACGGTAAACCAGCTCAACAACACGATGGATAACTTAAGCACTTCACTCGCCTCCCAGATAGACGTGCCCCCGACCTACAATCAAGGGCTTAAAGCACGTGAGTTGCTTCTGGAAGGCCTGTTGCTGACTAATCCGTTTCTATGCTACTACTTTCTGTTATCACACTTTTCCCATCACGCTCTGTTTGATATCTTGATTCTCCTAAG
The DNA here is from genome assembly GCA_004794325.1 of Pomacea maculata. Classification (NCBI taxonomy): domain Eukaryota; kingdom Metazoa; phylum Mollusca; class Gastropoda; order Architaenioglossa; family Ampullariidae; genus Pomacea; species Pomacea maculata. Next base: position 124,390 of record SRHC01003314.1, on the reverse strand, counting down.
TTATTCATGTAATACTAAAAGTTATTCTTGTAAAAAGAATAGTTATTCCTATAATAAGGAAAGGTAAAATGCAGAACAGCTGCTGGATAAGCAGGAGTTGCCCAGCTACAGATCCGAACCAGAGACCTTTGACTGCGTAGTCGAGTAAACTGACTACTGGGCTACGACGCTTCTTATACAAACAATAGAATGTCTGGAAATGATAATTTTATAATAACACGCACTTTGCTTCTATTATTGCTCAGGTTGTTCAGTTCACAATTAGTTCTGTTTATAAAGTATGTTATTAGCATAGAGTTCAACGTGAACAGTGGCACACTGTTAATTAAGTTCAGTTTACAAATTTACAGACAGTCCTTCTTTAACTCGTATATTCTAATTAATTTGTTTCATTTGTTCCTCTCTACGGCTTTCCTTCACACGTTCATCACTCTAGATCCGTTATTATTGTATTTTTGTTTTACATGTCCACAACGACTTTTGTCCAACTGAAATGCAGGTTTGACTATCTATAGTCGACATCTCATTTCTGTCAACACAGTGCGGATGTCGATACAAGATGTTTGCAAGGCAAAGGGGAAGGTTTGTGAGGACTTCGAGGTTTGCCAGAACAACCTGTGTTTTCACAAGTGCGAGTTCGCTGCGTGCGGAGACCACGGGCAGTGCAAGCTTGTGACCAACGGCTCTGAAATACAAACAACTTGCGAGTAAGCTGACTGCCATCATTCTACACATGTCACATAGACCTAGAAGAAATGGAATCGAACCCTTCCCCCTCACACTTTTCCACCCTACTTTAATCCCTTCACGGGCTTTTAAATATATTGTTAGATTAGTTTGTGGTGATGGTGTGTGCTGTGACCATGAGACTGGACCCTTCACCCAGAGCAGCACGATCAGTCCCTCATATTGCCGGTTCTTTGAGATATATTTGTGACTACCAGATTATAGAATTTGTTTCTGTGGGTGGGTAGGCGGGTATTGTTCTTGTTTCTTTCTTGTGTGGGTGCGTGTGAGCTGATTTATTTTGGTGTGGGTGAGGATATTTTGGTGTGTTTATGGTACTTATTTCAGTTTGTTTTTTATTGTTTGTTCCTATTCCTAAGGCAGTTTAGGCAGAATAATTTTTCACCTAGTGTTTTGCGTAAATGTCCCTACTAAACCGATTACAATCCAATTTTATTCATTTTTGTCGACATAAAAATCGTTGGAATGTCATCATAGTAAGTTCCAAACTCTCTGTCTCGCTGATGCTACAGCAGCTGTGACCTGGTGTTTGCCAGTACTCTGATAACAATCATGATGTTTTGATGATAATGATCTATCCTCCACCCTCCCCCAACTATTAGGTGTGTTCCGGACGATGCGTTCTACTACCGCGGGGAGAAGTGTGATGAGAAATTTCTGAAGGAGAGGTGGATCGGGGCCATCGCAGGGGCCGTAGGTGGGGTGTTGCTGCTGCTCCTGGTGGTGATGGCTTTCTGTCTGTGCCGCCGCCGCAACAAGATGGACAGTTCGTAAGTACCCACCCATCACACACACACACACACAAATAAACAAAATAGTTCTGCTTTATTATCTCTATGTATTTAAGAGATATGTGTGTGATTGTGCATATAATAAACAAAACAAAAGGACCCCTTCTCTCCCCCTACACACACACACACGAGTTATTCATTCTGGTCTGAAGTCTCATTCTCGTTGCGCAGGTACGATACAACTTCGGAAGGCGATGGAAACTTCATGCCAATCAGATACTTCAGCAACTACAAAAACGCGGCCTTTCAGGTGAGAACAGCAGGTGGAACACTCGCCATCTTTTCACACACATCGCTGGTCGGTGATGTTTCCACTGCATTCTTGTACTCGAGATACCTGCCTCACTCCACACCACCTGTAGACACTGTTGTATATATATCTACCTGTAGTTCTTCTTGTCACACCACCTGCACCATGTGACATTCATCTTGACACTACATGCATCTAGTGACACAGTTTTATCAGTCTTGACAGTCCCGACCTCATGATGTGTCAACATCCTCCCATCATTCATGCCATTACTTGTGACACTACATACACCCTGACATAGTCTCTCGTGACGCCGCCTGTTATTCGTGACACTCCTTGTATTTCATTTCACAGTTTCTCGTGGCTCACCTTTTTTTGCGACACTTCCCTTACCTCCTGAACCTCATGACACGTCCTGTACGGTCATATGACACTCCATACACTCCAGTCCTCCATCATTCTTCCTCTGCTTCGTGACACTTGCTCCCTTCTCACCTTGCGATTCTGTATTATTTCGTACCACTGACCGTGTCCAGAGCTATTGTTGTTTAGTGACTTGTGCTGTCATATACATCTCAGAAATCTCGACCTCATTGCTTGAGTCAGTACCTATCCCTACATGTTGTTTGTTGTCACTGCGTGCATTTCAGGGTGAAAGGTTGGAGTCTGTCAACACAAATGAAAATCCCTATTCCCATTACGACTACCCATCGCCGAATACGTCTGGAACTCCTTGGATCCCTGGGGATCCCATAACACCAACCACTAATGTAAGGAAACAGGTGTAAACACACAATAATAATTATCACAGGTGTAAACATACCAATACTGATTGCATGTGTAAACATACAATTAACTGATTATTTTACCAAAAAAACAAGAAGTGAATGAGTCACGGAGTTCTAGTGAGAACATGTGTGCGTGTGTGCAACCCAAAAATAACAAAATTCTGCTTCAAGACAAAGTTAACATTCCAGATTTTTTGTACTGACATAAATTCTTTCTTTGCAGTTCGTCATAAAAAGACCAACATTTTCACTACAAGGCGCGGGAAACTAAAGGAGTGAGTGTGATTCACAGCTGGTTTTTCTCATCAATCGTCTCCATGTATCGATGAAGGGGCTGCGTGTATTCCCTTTCATCCTGGAGTGTATTGATACAAGGTATTGTTCTTCGAGATGCCTTATTAAAAGATCTCGTTTGATTCCTCTTCATCTCTGTGGGGTATTTATGCAAGAGTTGGTTCAACTCAAAAGGAGTTGGGTCTTCATCCTGTCCATGAGAAAGAGGAACTAAAGATGATTTGCACAGAGCAGCTCTGAGAAGTAGTGATACAAGTGCTACTTCGTATTCCACATACACAGGTCTTCTTGCAAACCATTCTTCTTACACTCATTAAACATTATTTTGTCGAAAGGTTGAAGTGCTGAGTTGAAAATTTTTCCGACAACTTTCGAAATCATTTTTATTTTTGAGAGCGGTTCTACAATCGGCTGAAGTTTCTCATGAGGATCGTGATGTTCGAGCAATCCTCTCTCCATAACCCTCAATCCACAGCTGAAATATTTGGAGAGAGTGGGTGGACTGTTGAGTTTCTTCGAGAGAGACAAAAGATGCCTTCAAGATGACTGGACCTGTCTCCTCTTAAAGGAGACTGCAACACGAGACCTTACTGCCCTTAAAGGAGACTGCAACACTGACGCTTGCTTTTCATTATCAGGGATGAAAATCTCTCTGGGGTGAAGTGAGGCATCTCCCAGTCATTTGTTTCAGAGTGCCTTACACGTGTAAGTCTGCTCTGTCTTTCATTGCTGAAGGCTGCAAATATTTTTTCATTGTATACAGACTTTTCACCTCTGCCCTCTCCATGCCATCAAGCAACGCTGATTTACTGGATGATAAATGTTTCAGCATTATTCCTTAACCTAAAGCTGCGAGAGCTTGGGTCTTTTTTAAATATATTTTCTAATAGCTATGTAGAGGGATGTATCACTCATTTAATTCCAGGCCTATCATTACTGAAAAATGTGTAATATTGTACGTGATATGTATGGATATATGTATGGATAGATGATGGACTTATGATAAAAGGATCAATGGAATCATTTGCTCATATGGTCAAAGATGCCCGACGAACAAATTCAACATGGACAATCATTCCTTCTGTCTACAATCATCAATATAATTTTAACTCTCTTGTGACGAGTTGAAGTGAAATTTGTTTTGTTGTTCACAAACGCAGCTTTTCTTGGCGGTTATGAAAGGCTGTCAAACGTTGATTTAATTTTACAGCCTTCTAAATGAATTTATGATGAACATTATAATGATGTAAAGAAAAACTTTAATGAATGATTCTAAAGGCAATTGTTTGTTCTCGTCAGACTTTTATGAAGTGCCTTTGTCTTTAAAATGTTGTATTTTGTTTGAACCTGTGAATTTCATCCACAAAACCGTGACATAAGTGATTCTCCAAGTCATGAGTGTGTCCTTACCCGTGGGCAAACTGAATCTTAATTGTAAGAGTGATGATGCTGTCAGTGAGGATTTAATAGTTTAAATGGTCTTCCAGATGAACTGTTGATTGAAGCTTTAAAACTTGGTATTTGTGTTGTTACCCATGAAGTCGCGAGTTTTTCATGAAGATTTATTTCCAAAGAAAGAGAACTACTTATTAATGTAATATAGTTGGTATTAACAAATACTACTAGTATGACATGGTTGAACTTTTTTGTGGGGCGGAAATAATGCGAGAGCATGATTTTAAGTCATTTGTGTATTCGTTAGCTCACTACCTCTCTCACTCATGAACACACACACACGCAAGAGAGAGACAGATTTTAAAGAATGAATGGAATGCAGTTTACACACTGACTGGCCCTCAAAGACCAAATTTACCCGATGAAGAAGCCCACGACCATCATTTCCACATTTCCCTGGTGTGTAAGTATTCTTTCTCCTGTAAAATCCAAAGAGCATTTTTGCAATGTTTTCGGGAAGATTTCCATGTTTGCTAGACCCTCAGTGGTCGCCATGCAGGACCATGGACCACAAGGCAATGATGTCGATTTTTCATTTGATTAGAAGTCTACCGCGGGCGGTCGAGTTTCTAAAGTAAATATTTTTATCCACTTATCTTCCTTCAAATCAATCTGGTTTGTATAGTCAGACACTATATGTTAATATATATATATGGTTGCGGCCCTATGTCATAGGACACAGGACTAAAATTTGTGTACCTTTGTACAGAAAGACAGAATTAAGTGCAGCTGACATAAATTAATATAAAATAAATTTTATTACTCTTAACTTGCGTACAGAAAAAATAAAATATATTTATAAAATATCTTTATTTTCTCTGTTGTACGTCGACAGCTGACTGTGAGGTTTTTGTCATGGACTGTTGTTAATACTGTACTTGAGAGATTCTTGTGTTTGCTAGTTGTTAGTATTATTGTGTAAGTCCACCATTTGTGAGTAGTATGACACGACACAGCTCTGTTCCCTTCAGGCTGCACATCAAATCTTCCTTTTTAACTTCTCAGGGGTCATAGGTGGCTCTGTTGATATATTTGTGACCCACCACTAAATAATCCCTGACTCGAAAATGTTGTATCATTGAAATCTACAAGTTCTGAGCTTTCTGTTGAGACTAAAATTGTCCTTCTAATAAAACTTTCTTTAGACATGTACTTTTAATAGTTTACAATGATGAGACAAATCAAGCGACATCATTTCAAATTACAAAAATAAACAAAGCATTGAATATTTGTAAGTTTTTACTACCGTAATTACCGCTAGTAAAACAAACGGATGTGGAAGAAGTGTTATAGTTGCCCGAGACGGGATTTGAACCCAGGACTTCCAGTCCTCACTGCAGTGTTGCTGGACCGGCCCAAAAGATGGAGTGAGGGGTAATAAGGAAAAGAAGAGAAAATCAGGGAGGAGAATGACATTATTCAGCTCTTTAATTTGATTGAATTTTTTTTAACGACTGCTGCTGTTGACTTGTTATTTACTGCCCTTCCCCCACCCCTACACACCTTCTTTGTCAAACATTTCTCACATCAGCTTCATTCCTGTGTTTCAATCCAACAAATAACGAGGGCGGACACTCCCGATGAGTCTGTCCCCACGTTAGACACGTTCCTCGTGTCTTCTCATCAGACGCTCCCAACCTGTGAGGACCTGGAAACTTGATTTATATCTTCCTGTTGTTGTCAATGTGGAGTTGCCTAGACTCACAGAAATGTACCTGCGCAAAACTATTTAAACAGCATGATGTACGTGTAGAGCTATGTAGTAAACATCATGGAGACAGCGCCCTACAAACACGAACCTTGTGGAATTTTCCAGGAAACATGTTAACAGGCTTCTGATTGACAATCGGACCTACCCCTCTTTCTACCACCATCCTCCTTCTCTCCTATAACGGCTGTTTGTCTCCGTGTACCTGCCTTCATGTAACCGATAATTTGATCAGGTTGTGTCCATGTATCCGCCTCCCTCCACTCCAAAAACAAAAGAGGACGTGCAAATAGTTGGGAATGGGTGAGAGAAGAACATTCCCACCAGCTGTGATAGATGAATGGAAGGAGGGACGTGAAATTATGAATATTTAACGACATGTTTGCCAACAGTTGTAAACAAACCGTGTTTTCGAGCAATGGCGTCTGCGTGGCACACTTTCCAGTCGACACAGATTGTGGTTACGGGTACCTGATTCTGTACAGGGTTGGGGAAGGTAGGGTAACGAGGGAGAGGAGAGAGTCACCGCCCTCACAAAAACATGACCTGGAGAAACACGATGCCTCTAACCTCTCACTCCCCGACGACAGAAAGTTTACAGGACTTGCCTTTCATTTGTCAGTCTCTGTTACCTACAAACACTGGTACCTCCAACTGTCTGTCGGGTACTCTACAGATAATGTGAGACGATGTCAGAATATGCATAAGAAACTGAAATCAAGATATTTGAGAACCATCGTTTAGACAAACCATGAAAATTATTTTTTTAAACTCAACCGAAGAAGAAAACACAATCCAATAAGCGGCTATTGTATCCCTGACCTCTGACCCGCGAGGCTTGCAATGAATGGCAGTCAATAAGCAAAGTAAACACTGCGCTTGAAGCTTATCTGAAATCAAACAGGACGTGCACCGTGATTTTTATTTTCTGTAAATCAGTATTTTTCTTTTTATTATCAGAAATTCACTAAGCAGTGTTTATCACCCGACACACGGCTACTTTACTGCGATGTCGGTAAATAAAAGCAATATCCTCCTTTGAGAAAAGGAAGGACGATAAAGGACACCCAACAAAAATGTTTTTGTTTGTCGGATAGATGTGCAGAAGAGCTCGTCTCTTTTAGTTTTAAAAAAGAGAGCAATAAAGTACATTCTGTATAAAAGTTTGTTTGTCAGATAAATGTGAAGAAAAGTTCTTGTTTTTCCCCTTTATAAATTCCATGATATCTCCGTCGGGAGGGTAAGGGGAGGTGTGAGGTTATTGTTGTTATCATCACACCCTGTTTACTGCCGGTCCTAGTTTGAATTTGTTTCATGCTTAGATAAAATAATTACTACTGTGTGCGTCTGAAACATGGGTTGGGCTGGACACATTATTGTTCTATAGAATTGTTCACTTATTTATTGCAGGCAGGTGCGTTCATTAAGTTCGATTTCTTTTTTTTTTTTTTCTTGTCCTCTCTCATATAATCTCCTTCTCAAATGCATGCATGTGGAGGAAAAAAATCACAGAAATCATATTAAAGTAAATAAAGAACACTATAAATACACACTTCAAAAATAAAATCTTTATTGCTTTATTTCATATTTTAAATAGTCTCAACTCGTTATCTCGTAAACCTCACCTCTCTCCACACTTTGTGACAATAAATTTCCATCAAACTTACAACCACCCTTTCCCTAGTTGTGGATCATACACCCTCTTTATATCGCCACCCTCGCCTCTCGCCAAAAAGCTGTGTTGGACGGATGGCGGCGAGTTCACGAACTGGACTATATATATACATATATCACCAATATGCCATAGATCATCTTTTGTTTTTAATTGTCTTTTACTTTCTGATTTCATAACCATAGATGTAATATTATTTACAATTCTCCTTTTGAGAAAGTCAACTTGGATATGTGACGGCTCGAAGGACAAATCTTGATGTTTCAGTTGGATTACCTAACTGAGAAATTTTTACAATCAGCTATAAACCACTTCTTGTCAGTTTGAAGACTGCCGACAATCATAAATGTAACGGTCGGTGGGTTGTCACAGATTTTCCCTCAGTCTCGTGTGTAGCCTGAAACCATAGGAGATAGACATTTTTACTTTGTGACAGGGTGCACATGTGAGTATGTGTGCGTGTTTATTTGTTAAACATATCTGTATGTGGGTGGATGCTTGAGTGTGTGTGCTCCTGTTTGTATATTTGAGAGCTGAAGCTCGTGTTTTCCAGAACGTGTGTGACCTTACCCATTCACTCGGAATTGGCAGGTTCAGAAGACACCTGAGGTCTCTTTATCGAAAACTGGAACCAAGCAACGATAGAACAGTGAATTAAGGAATGTAATAAATATCACCTGTAAGTGCCCCTCACCGTATTTACTGTCAACAAAAAAATACATGGACGCTTCCGTGTGTCACAAGGTGACATCTTGGGCTCTCTGTTTATTGGTCTTAATGCTCACACCTATTTTTTTCTGATGGTGTGTGTTTGAGTTCCCTCTCCCCTCCCTTATCTTCTATTTTTGTTTCTTAATAATCTCATTTGCTTCTTTTTCTTTTTGATCATCGCCAATATGCTTTCCGCTGTCCTCCGTCAACCGTTCAGCAACCGATTTGTTTAACAGAATGACAGTTAGTTCTGTATCAGCTCCTGTGACGCTGATTCAAAAACATCAGAGCAGAAGAGTTTTTTGGTTTTGTTTGTTTGTTTGTTGTTTTTGTTTTTGGTTGCTGTTTGTTTGGGGTTTTTTGTTTTTTTTTTTTTTGGGGGGGGGTTGCTTTTTTTGGAAGACTGAAACAGGTTTAACGTAAAACGACGATTGATATTTATCGGAAATTTTGCATTGAAGTTCAACATTGTAGAACAACTGAAGGGCAGAAAGATGAAGTGTCCTCATTACGTTTCGAAAGTTTTGAGAAGGTCAAGTGAACCCACGTAAAGAGTTCATGAAACTGTGTCAAGGACATGAAACTAGAGGCTAGGACACAAGATGGACAAAGGAGGGGCTGTGGGTGATGTTTATACGGGTATTGCTTTTGTTTTGTTGGGGTTTGGGTTTTTTTTTAGCTTTTTTTAAATTTATTATTATTATTATTTTATCTTTGCCCTCTCCTCACCTTTCTTTCACTGCTGAGATGAGGAAATGACGACAAATCCGTCTCGCGCAGCCTGACGTCATAACTGTCACGTGACCTGTCTCTAGGCAACGCACGGAAGTCGTACACTGCAGGGTCTATTTCTCTGTAGGCCATGTAGTGAGGCTAACAAACAAACAAAATACTTCTTCAACTGACGCGAGAACGAGAAGCTGCGCTTCTGACATCTGTCTCTTGTCTTTTTTGATAGTAGACATGTCAGTCGTTGTGCTAGTCGTCCTGTCTGCTTGTCTTTCTTTCTTTGTTTCTTTCTTAGCTCTTCTTGCAGCTCTTCATAATTATATGTATTACTTATAGAAAGAATGGATAAGAGTACGTGGCCATTTACAAATATATGTTGCATGCAGTTGTTTGTTTGTTTGTTTGTTTGTTTGTTTGTTTGTTTGTTTGTTTGTTTGTTTGTTTGTTTGTTTGTTTGTTTGTTTGTGCCTGCGGACCAGACATTAAAGAACTCACCTCGTAGCCGTGGTTAGAGTACACTGGGTTGTGCTTTGTGGGAAGGCTTTTGTAGGACCACGATTCTGTCTGGTCAAGAGGACTGCACAAGAGTAACACGAGGCTTTAAACAACAACACGAGCTTTTCTACAGAACATCACACAGTAACATCTACATAATGTTAGGAATGAGGGTTAGCTTGTCAGAGAGCGTGTGTTAGTGTGTACGAGTTACAGAAAGCATGAGTACGAGTGTGAGTAGCGTTCAAGGCAATCCCCAAACTCCTTCCTGATCGAATGTGCCAGTGAGTGAACGATTGTAGTGATTCAGGATACAGGACGGGAAGACCACGTGAAGATGTTGTGTTGTTTATTGAAAGGACGAGCATGCCTCACTGACTCAGTGTTTGTGTGGTGTAGACGTCTACGCGCATTACTGACACATATACAATTATATAAAAAAGCTTCAATTCATCTGAAGGCACAATACGAGAGACTAACTTACGTACACCCTTGGTGGCCTATACTTTTACATATTTTATGCATTCTTTCAACCACAGACACCAACAACAAACATTCTCTGTGACCAAAACACGCGGTGGTTTGTCAGCTCACATCAGCTCATCGCGCGGTGATCGCACGGACTTGCGGTTGACCTGTCGACACAGGCAGACCACCACCACGACCAGCACCAGCAGCAGGACACCAAAGACGCTGACGGCAATGGCCGCCACGTACTGCTCCTTCATGACGGCGCGCTCGCAAGCAACGCCCTCGTAGTTGAACGGGTTCTGCGATGTACACCTGGTTATCGTGAGGACAAACAAGGAGCAAGATTACTGAATCATTCATTTATTCATTTACTTCAAAAGAGAGCTATGAATTGAAGTCCAGACTGAACTTTCACACCCACTTGCTCGCCCAGTAGACCCACAACTTTGTCCATGCAGCAGGTGCGCAGATGACAGTCCGCCGTCAGGCCAGTAGATGACCGCCAGGTAGCAGTCAGCTAACCTGTACTAACTTCATCAACACCTTAGCAGACTGCTATCACTGCCATCCACCGAGCTGCACGCAGCTGACTGTGTCACCTGGCCCTTCATCTGCCAGACAAGGTGGACATTAATTTTGTTGACATACTGGCATTTGGTGAAGACTTTGCCATCGAAGACGTGGACGTAGCACTGGCCGTGGCCCCCGCAGTAGGTGTCTTCACACAGATGCTGGCAAACGCCTCCAATACAGCTGTACTCCACCTCACAGAGTCCCTTGGTTTTCTGGCTGTTGCACACGTCACTCGTCAAGGCTGCGACTGAAGGAGAGAACAACATTGATGTTGTCATCAGCTTCCGAGTCTGACGTTTTTAAAAACTCATTCTCCGTTTTCTCCTGTTCTGAAAGCTGGCTTAACTTCGTTCATTTCAAATAAACTTCTGTTAAACACTAAAAAGCAAAATAAATATTGGGGAGCGTGAACTAAAAACAAAACACCAGAGAAAACAAAAAAAAAATCACTTTCTCTGAAAAGGTTTCAAGGGAGGGAGAGAGGGAGAAATAGAGACATAAAGTAAGGTAGGCTATAACCATGAGAGACTTACACGATGCGATCTGTTCTTCGTTGATATCCAGCTTGTAATTATAGTTCTTGAAAGTGGTCTCCGAGTTCTGCATGGCCTTCTTGATATTATTCTGGAGGACATTCTTGTCGACTTTGTCAAGGTCTTTGGCCTTAAAGTTTGCTTCGATGTTTATTCCCTCTGAGCTTCGTGAGTGGCGCCGTCTAGAAAACAAAATGGTTGCCGGCGATGTTCATCTTTTGTGCGGCTTTGGGAAAAGGGAAGATGGACGAACGAATATACTGATCACTGGTGCCCCCAACCCCTCCAAAAAAGTCAAAGAATATTATCATCTAGTTAAAGAGAAATAGCAGAGTGACCGATTTAATAGTAACACATTTTCTTCTGTTGGACAAAGTGTTTACACTGCAGAACTGAGCATGATTGTGTTTATTGACAGAACACAACCATCCTGTCTCTGATTATTTCAGCAGGAAATTAGAGTCTTAGAAAATGATGTTTATCTTATTCTTGAATAAAATGTCGAGTCAAACATTTTCTTTGTCAAGTGGTTTTCGAAGACCAGCATAAAAAGATAATTTTTCAAACCATTCGCCATAATTCCTTACAATTTGAAAATGCAAGTGACAATTATTATTATACAAAGAACAATATTTTTATGAAGTAACCGAGTTATTTGTTTATATTCTGGAAAGTGTGATGGAGTTGAATGGACAAAGTAAGGGACTGCTATGTGTAAGCATCAACGCTGTGACCTGTACACTCATCCTGAATCCCTAAAGAGTAGATGGATGATATACTCACTTTCTCTTGAAGGGGTAGCTGCAGACAAACATGATAATAAGAGCCAATTAGTTTGTTGTGTCGAATACTGACACATGTCAATAGGTGTTCACTCGTTTACACGAACATGTATGCCGATCAACAAGACAACACGCGCATATATCCCAGGATCCACAAACATAACAACATGTTCATCAATGAGAGCATCAAAGTGTTCTGATAAATAAATAGAGTGGTTTGGGCTTTAAAGAAAACAAGAGCATTACGCAGAAAGGAAAACCTCTAAATAGTTTTTCTTTCTTTCTCTTTCTCGTTCTCTATATATATCTCTATCTGATTCAATGGCCTTTGACTAACATATTAATCTATCTCTTTTTCTTTTATTCTTTTATTGCTCGTTCTCTCATTTTGCCTTGTGTTGTTTGATTCCTTCTATGTGTTATTATGCCTTTCTTTCGTTTCAAATAATGTCTTCTCAATACACGTGTCTCTCTCTTCTTTCTCTCTCACGCACACACAGAGAACAGCGTTAGTATGCCTTACCCCTGTATTCGTACTTCGTTAAATCCGACTACATTTTGTCTGAAAATATCGCCAATCTGTAAATAACAAATCTCCCATAAAGAAAACAATTTTTAAATGAATGTACTCTAATGACTTTTTGTTTGCTTAAACGTCCATCGGAAATTAGTAATTCGTAATTAATGAGATTGCTAATAGATTATACTGAGTAATCTACATCACACAAAATAGTTTGACACCGGTATGAAGGCTCTTTACAAATATCACAACATGGGCTCATGTTATATGGCATAACACCTGTCACTGAGCTGTAATACTGTAAGTAAAGAAGTTTAACATCAAGTATTGTCTCCAGTTTAACACATTGTTGATTGTTTTCTGTAACAGGTGTCGCACACACCTCAACTCTATACGAAATTTTTTGCGAAGACTTTTGTTTAAGACTAATAATGAGAAGAAGAATGTAATTACCTTTTCTTTCAGATTTGTAATCCAGATTAGGGAGAAATTTGCTGGATTACCTTCAATACTGAATGTAAATATGAACAGAGCGCCCTCTGAAAAAATGGCAAAGACAAACATGACTGCTTTGCTTCATTCTTATGTCTTTCGTTCAGTCCCAGATGGAACCAAAACTGGTTTCCTTTTAGGAATGAATACTACCAGTATTGGTAAACTGTGTGATTGGATTTGTTTGTGGATTACCAACACCTGCCCTGACGTGTCTCTTAAGTGATCAATAAACAAAACTTGGAAATGTCATTTTTGACCTTAGTCAGTAGCAGTAAGAAAACACGCTGTTCATTAGTTAATAATTTCTGTCAGTTTTTCTTTCTTTTTTATTTGGTTGTTGTTGTTGTTGTTGTTTCCTTCTTTATTTTCTTTTTACCTCCCTTTGTTTGTTCTCTTTTTCTTTTTGGGAGAGTCAAATATACCAACCAAGCTATCTTCATCTTGACTTATATTCGCATCCTAAAACCAATACCACCAACAATATAACAAGAAAGGATTTCATAAATAATAAACGGAACATTGTATCATGTAAAAATCTCATACTGTGCAGTTTGCAAACTGTTTTTGCTTGTTTGTTCATTTGTTGTTTGTTTGAAGCTCGGGCTGTTCTTTGTATTAAGTATTGCTCTCGTTGGTATGCAGGGAAATGCACTTTATAAGTGCCGAAAACAGCTGCTGAATCGGTGTAAAACATTCATCCCCCAGCCGCCCACCCCTCACAGACGAGGGTGTTAATTGTACGAGCTAGTAATATTCACTTACCGAGGTCAGGGGCCTGCGTCGGATACTGGTATGAGGGCGGTGACGTGCTTGGTGACGTGGAGGTGACTGCAGACGTCACTGTGGACTGACTGCTTGATGACGGAGTAGCTGGGCCGCTGGTGGTCATGTCAGCAGTCATGCTTGATGACGGTGTTGTAGCTGCAGTGGTAGTGCTGTCGTAAACTGAACTGGTTGGTGTTGGTGCTATGTCGGTAGTGGTAGTGGTAGTGGTAGTGCTGTCGTAAGTAGAACTGCTTGGTGACGGTGTTATATCGGTAGTGGTAGTGGTAGTGCTGTCGTAAGTAGAACTGCTTGGTGACGGTGTTATATCGGTAGTGGTAGTGGTAGTGGTAGTGGCAGTGCTGTCATAGGCTGAACTGCTTGGTGACGGTGCTATGTCGGTAGCTGTAGTGGTAGTGGTAGTGGTAGTGGTAGTGCTGTGGTCAACTGAACTGCTTGGTGACGGTGCTATGTCGGTAGCGGTATTGGTAGTGGTAGTGGCAGTGCTGTCATAGGCTGAACTGCTTGGTGACGGTGCTATATCGGTAGCGGTAGTGGTAGTGGTAGTGCTGTCGTAAGTAGAACTGCTTGGTGATGGTGATATAGTGGCAGTGGTCGTGGTAGTGGTAGTGGTAGTGGTGTCATAGGCTGAACTGATTCGTGACGATGTTACATCAGTAGTCGTAGTGGTAGTAGTAGTAGTAGTGCTGTCGTAATCAGAGTCGCTTGCAGATGATGAGCTAAAAAGCAAGGTGCTGCTTGGCAATATGGTGATAGGACCATCAGTAGAGCTTGCTGATGGCAGGATACCAGAGACTGAAGTGTCCTGACCATCAGACCGGCTTGATGACGAGGTAACAGGACTGTTTGTCTCCACAACAGCAGAATAACTTGTTAAAGATGGAGTCATTGAAAATGTTGTTTCCCCAACATCAATGCCACTCGATAAAGATGGAGTCACTGAAAAGAGTGTTGTCTCAACAGAACTTGATGACGATGACAGGATTGAAGAAACGATAGCTTCATCACCAGATGTGTCGCTTGTTGACAGCGTAGAGGCAACTGGAGAGGCCTTCACTTCACCACCAACTGACGATGGGGTAAATGTGGCTGAAGGTCCTGATGCTTCTAATGAAGTAGTCTCATTGGTTGATGACAGTCGGACATTGATTACAAGTATGGAGGTCAATACCACTGCAATCAGCAATCAACACACATTGACAGTTCTCTGTGGAGTAAAACTTGATAAATTGTGTAAATCTGAGGTTTTACTTGTGATTTGTAATTCATTGAAGCAACCACATTTTGTAATATATATATACATATGTAGCACTCTTTTTCTCCTGTTTCCTCTCTCTCTCTCACCTCTTTAATCATTCGCCTAAGGAACAGAGAGAGAGAGGAGAGAACAGACACCAGTATATATTAGTCTCATAGACGGTAGGGAGGCTTCGATAGAAGGACGAGCATAGTGTGTTCAGGTATTATACTTGAATCCATAGAATATGTAAATACAGTAATGTCAAAAGTCAAAAGAAGTTGATAACTTTGTCAGATGTCAAAGTTTGCGTAAAGTTTTAAAATTTCGGAAAACTGATACAAAAAATAGTGAAAGGAAATGAAGATTACTCTCAGCAGAGCAGACACAATGCCAGGATATAATTTTAAGGAAATGACAGGAGGAATTTTCAGGTGGGAAGGACCCGTCGTCAGGTGACTATAAAGAACCTTATCAGGACAGGAAACTATACAAACGAACCCGGAAGGTAAGAAAATAACGGTTAAATGAAAAGTATTAACATTATTTCACTCCCGTAGTATTAAAAGACACAGTATTATTAAAACTAAACACAGTATTAAAAAGCAAAGTGGAGGTTATTTCACTTGCATCAAACACAGTGAAGGAGTCAAAGCGAAAAGGGACATTCAGCCTCAGTTCGGTTTCCGAGATAAATCAAGAAACGACTCGAAGATACAAAATTATTCAACAGAAAGAAATAACATTTACGTAGAAACTCTTAAATACTAACTAGTAAATTATTTGTCAATTAAATATCGTCTTACCCACAGAGAGCTTCAGTCGGTGGGTCATGTTCGCTAGTTGCTGTTGTTGTTGCAGTCCAGGCAGTCTGTACAACTCCTGATAAGACACGAACAGACCCTGCAATAAATTTCACACACTCCACCCCAACCTCGCTACCTCTGACTTCAAGTCTGTGACAGAACACAGAGCCGGCCACTAACCACCTGACCTGATTTTACACGTCTGTCCGTCCGTCCGTCCGTCCGTCCGTCCGTCCGTCCGTCCGTCCCTCTGTCCGTCTGTGAATAAAGAATTTTTATTTTCATCCTCTCTCTCTTATTTTTTCAAAACAGACTAGAATAGTTAAATCACAATCTCTGACCAATGGCCTGTGCACTTATATAGATATATACTTTTTTCTAGCTCTGGTATATTTTTTTGTCTCCTCTCTTTGTGACCATTGCTATCGTTTTATTGTCTTGCTTGGAGTACTTACCTCTTTAGAAAACTCGATACAATAAAGAACATTGTTTATTATATCACTATCAATTGGATCATTTGCCATTCTCTATCATCTAGCTAGTAGTCGATTGATTTGTTCCTTTTCGTTCTCTGAATTAATCTTAATATATAAAAGTTTTGTATGTATACATGACAGGAGCAAGTTTTACAGTTTATTACCCTATATTTTTAATGTGACATTGTATTTATTATTTGTAGGCTTAAATGCTTGTGCTCTTCAAAGTAGGGTGGTTGTGTTCTTTTTGTACCTTGCCTTGTCTGTTTTATGTTCTCTGTGAAAAAGAGAGGTAGAGGCGGTTATATGTGGGACAAGAGCCAGTTACTTTTATCTCAAGCATTCTCATTCCTTCCAAAGCTTGTCAACCGTAGGTCTATCTAGCTGTACACCTGCACTTCTTTTTACTGTTAATGAAGCACAATGTATCTTGTTCCGTGAATTTTAGTGCTAATCCTTCCATGAGTACCTCCTAGATACCACTAATTCATAAAGAAAAAAAATCTGAGCGAAGTATAAAAGAAAATGTGAAACCGTCCTCTGCGCTGGTCCAAAAGATTACAAACAATATCCGATGTCTGCTCCTGAACAAAGAAGAGTGCTTTCACAACAATAATTTCTGGTCGACAAGTATCTCTTATACTCAAGAGATTAGTCTACTTGACACAGAAAGACATACGAACATGAAAAGGGTGTAGACTAACACCAACATTTAACTCAGTGAAACCCTTACAGCGTGTGCATGTGTGTTGGTGTGTGTGTGTACATATATAAATTATTTTCAAATGACTGGGCTTAATTTATAGCAGGATATCGATGCCCCACATCTGATATATCATCGTATTTATTTCTCTGTTATTTTAACTTTTCTCTCAGTTCAGGTCCTGTTAAGTTTTCTCAACTTCATCACATTATTAAATTATTATAAATAATTAAACGGCCGATGAAGCGAACTCGCACGTGCTGCTGCAAGCAACGTCTTCAAAACGTGTTTTACAAACCAGATTCAAGAACAGCACAATGAAAACCGTTTCAAAAACCGTTACAAGCTTAAATTCTGTGAGTTTACACGTTTGTATATTATGTAAAGTTGCTGGAGTCTGCGAAAATTTTAAAAATACCGCGAGAACAGAGAATACTGTAACAACACAAAACACCCTCAAAACATGTCTGAAAACGTGTTTGCGATGTACACGAGACATCAGACAGGTTACACAAATTGTTTAGGCAAACATCGTGGGTGAGTAGCCTTTCATCCTTGACACAGACCATTGGAAGAAACTGTACAAACCTTTCTTTGATCCTCCCTGTCGCCAGTCCAGAAGCCACGGTCTGTTGGAAGCAGATGTAATAACTTGATATTGAAGACCACGTTAGTTCTGTGAGCACCAACAGGACCACAGTATTCCTTTCACTGATTTTGCTTTATCAACAGGTAAAGTCTCGCTTTCCCCACTCACCCTCCCCTCACTTTCAGATAAGGTTCCCAACAAAACCGTTATCTGTGAACTCGTTTACTGTGTTACCTGTTCGTTTGTTGACCCAGACAAGTTGGTGGAATTTTATGTCGAGAACAAAATAATAATGCTTTCTTTCAGCAAGACTTGGTCGGCTTTTTCCCAAACCAGGATAGGGGTAGTAATATTGACCGTTGTACGGGTGTGGTCAGAGATGTATATAATTATAATATGAACGGGTTGAGGTTTCAGATTTAGAACGGGTGTCGTCAATGTTGTACATAATCAGAACGAGTCTGGTGATAGTTCTACCCACGCGTGCTGCTGAATACAAAGTAAGAATCGGTTTTGTCGGGAGGGATGAGGGGTGGTTACATGACGAATCAGGGGAATGTTCAAGCCTGTAGCACTTTCCACTCTGTTCATCGAGGTAGTTTGCACTTTGTGTCTGTGTAGGTTCGTCCGTACATCCGCATGCTCGGCTCTGAGCGTGTGTTTGTGTGTGAGTGTGTGTATTGTTTTTTTTTTCTCCCTCCACCAAATTAGACGGTAATTTCTCCATGGTCCTACACTAATTATAAAGAAACATGACGTCCACAGCAAATCAGGATGTCCTTTGTCATATAAAAGCAGCTCCCTCTCTCATGTCTCCTCTCTAATCCGGCAGAGCTACATTTGACAGGCGTTTTATTCCCCAAAGATTAATTTCTGGGCATATTTATATCTCGTCATGCAGCAACTTGCTACAAACAAACAAAAAACGTTCAAACCCCGAGCCAATCATATCTCGCCTCACTTAACGATTTTTTTCCTTCTGCGTCACACAATCGTCGTTTGTTTACGCTTGTTGTTGTGAGCTGCCAGCGGGGTAAAGGACAGAGAAAACACGGGCTGTTTATTTGAATAGCTGCTGGGTGGCTTGCTTGTCGTGGTGGCAATGGTGGCGGAGGGGATGGTTGTCTCTGATGACTTCATTATAACTATTTTTGCTATCAGTTTCTCTCCCAGCAGTTGTGACGAGCTCACCTGTAGCAGGGATCGGGTGCTCACCCGAGGGCGTGAGGTACCGATATGACGCAGTAACGATTAACGGTCCATTACACGTATCCACACTCCCGGCTTTTCAGGGTGCACCAACCCTTATCTGTATCATTTATTCTGCGATTGATCCGTTCGCCCGTCTGTCAGCTCGTGCTACTTGACGTGTCAGAAAAGTATGTGGTACCCCACCCTTTGGAGTGTACTTGCTATTCTTGTGTGTTATTGCCTTCCAGAGCCACACCCTCGTCGACTTTATTGGATTATTATGTGCTTGAGTATTTTTATATTCTTAAAGTATTAGATACTTATTTTTAATTGTTTCGTTGGTTTTTTATTTTATTTCTTATTTATTATTATTTTTTTTTTTTTGCTTTTCTTTCATTTTTTTCCTCTTTCTTTTTTTAAGTTGTAGGCACAAACAAAACATGCAATTAAGTTTACACCCCTTCAACACGTATGTCAATATTTGTCTAAAGAAGAGCAAGGACTATCCATAATGCAATGTGCATTAGTAAAGTTGGTGATCACAGTATTTTCGTCGTTTTTGACAAGAGATGCTTGCCCACCAAGCTGTAACTCAGCAGTGACAGGGCTGCCACCATCTTGAGCCGCAAGCCAAGCATTGGGGGTCCTGCACGTGCGGCTACAGAAGCCAGTAAAAGCCACCAGCCAGACCCCCCACAAACGGTTGGTCGTGTAGAAGCCTGGTGACAGAGGAATGTTTACATGTAAAGCCCTCCATTGACAGCAGATGGAACAGATATGATCAGCTTTTGTTCTACTTCGTGAGTTAAGTTCACTCACCCCTGGTGTTTCAGTCAGAAGGTTCCAGTAAATGTTGCTTCATTTAGTTTTGTTTTGCTATGTTCTTGATCTGGTTTGGTTTGGTTCTCTTTGCTAAATTGTTTTTTAACTGCCTATAAAAACTTCGATTTCAATGAACTGTTTATTTTGTGTCCTATATGTATATGTATGTGCGTGTTTTTTTACTGTGGGTGTATGTGGAAGTTTGGGTGAGCCTTGGGAAAAAAACTGTATTTACCTTTATAGTGTTTTATGGAAGGCAGACAAACTCACAGACTGCTGGGAAGATATACAGACGGACAGACATTAATTATACGAACGCATTTGCCTCAAAGCCCACAACATAATGGAGGTCTTGGACGTGGCGATCAGAAACCTGTTCATTTACAGGGACCTTATCAATGACCAAGCGCCGAGGAGCGCGTAAATAACCCTGACACATTTATTTATTCCACTCAAGTGGTTGACTCACGAGACATGCGCACACACCTCACTCGCCCCCCACCGGCTAAATTTGGGTGCGTATAAATTGCCGTACCCGGACATCTACCCACATAGCGAGCTTGTCGGAGCTCCGAGAGAGGTGGATAACACACCTTGACCACGCCAGTCACACCTGTAGCCCCACGGAGCTGTCTCCCCCACAACCCCCCGGGGTTACCCTCTTTCGGACACGCAGTTATTTGTTTTGCACCTGCCACCTACCTGCTTTAGCATTAGTTGCTGAGTCGGCGTTACACACCCTACTTTCTACCCTTACCCCTCCCCATGTTTCTCATCTCCCCCAGGCCTATTTGTTTTTCTTTCATCAGTTCATCTTTTCTGGCGTCTATTCGAAATTTCTTTAATGTCGTCCCGCGTTTTGATGTTAACAATCATCGAGGTACATCAAAACAGAGTCGACACGGTGAGATCACGAACTTGTGTACATCAGTGGTGAGATCCCTTGCCACAGGTGTTTCGCTTCGCTTTCCCGGAAATTTAGATGTTAAAAATAAGTCGCGGAGTAGTTCAGATGAAATATGAATTCCTCGGGTCACGTGAGTCTGTTTGCACTGGTTAGCGTTTCCCTCTCTCAAACCGAAATTAAGGAACTAATTGGAGAGTTATCAGCACAATCTTTCCTCTTCTGTCTCAAAGGAATAAAATAGCTTCTTAAGCTGACAGGTGTTGTGGAAAGGAAAATGACTTGGCATGAGAGAAAGGTCACCGCCGGGTACGACCCTATTTATAAAAAGGCCTATGGCAGGAGTGACCAGCAAGAGCTAATAATAAATTATATTAAAACCTGAATACCTTTGTAAAGCAATATTTTAGGGTCTTCCTTAGATTTTAGCATTTGAATTTTAGATATTTGTTGACAGTAGGTGGTGACACGTGAGAAATGACGTTTGGGATTTAATGTGTTGAAACTGATTATGAATTTTAAGCAGTAAGAAAATAAAACTTACCCTTCACCCTACTCTTGGAAAAAACATCGCGCGCGCATACACACACACACACACACACACAGAAAAACAACTACAATGTAATAATAGTGTCATATCAACTGATCATTTCCAAATTTCCATTACTGCTTTGGTGCCTGCTTTCATGTAAAAGTTCTTTGAACGAGAAGCTTATTGAAGCCTTTCTACGGATCTTTCATTCTGGCTCAGTCTGACTTAAAGATACCAAATTATCATTTGAAATAACACCTTGCAGCTCAAGGTCCTGGATGTTGCAGCTTCGCTTGACCTCGGGTTCTACATCTTTGTTCTTTGTTGTTCCCTCGTCATGTTAAGACACTGTGATAGCAAATATTTCTTTGGGGAATAGCTGTAGGTGACAGTAGCAGGACTAGGTATGAGCGAGTTTTAAACGTGTACTCTCGCCCTCCCATATCCTCCCTTCCCCATCTCTTCTGGTTCCCCTCCTCTGGTTACTCTTCTGTGTGTGTGTGTGACTGACTTTGTTCATCTGTACGCAGTCTGTAGCATAGCCGGACTCTCGAATACACGAAAACATACGCGGCTGGGTAGGGACGAGCGAAGAACGAAGAACAATCAGGGTACTGTACTTTACAAAGTCTCGGGTAGTGTTTCACCGCTGTTGAATGAAAGACATTGTGTAGACAGAGTAGGTGGCATTAGCGCGGCCTTCTCACTAACGTAACCAACCAGGGGCCGGGACCGGAAATTCAGTAAAGACCTCCTGGTACGCGCATGCGCAAACCGAGACAGCCGAGACCACACCTCCGGGTCTAAATATAGACGTCATGGGCTCATCGTTACGACGAAGAGAGATTAACAGAATCACTGTCTTTTGTCAAATGCCGGGACATCGTAATCCGGTGTTACAATGAGAATGCTTTATGTGTTTACTAGAATTTCAAGTATGTATAAGAATTGCAGGATAATGAATGTCATCTGTTTTCAGGAAGTACTGTCACAGATCTTGCTGCAGAGGATGAGGACAAATCTTTCTGCAAGTCAACACACTACAAAAACGATCAGAAAGCGTTACTGACGTAGAAGTTCAAATATTAATCGATAAAACAATTTAAACCTCAACATCGCTGTTGTCTTTGTATAATGGTGTAATAAATGATATAAAAAGTTAAGTAACGAATGTGTTGTAATAATAATAATAGCAACAATAATAACAGCAACTGGTCGGGGCACAATAAAGGTCGTCAATTCTGGAACCGGGTAAGTATGGGCGATCATGAAGTAGTCGAGAAAATGAATCGAGCAGGAGGCAACAAAGATGCAGAACATTTAAAATGGGGATGATTTGAAAAATCGAGTAAATTTAGAGGAAAAAATACCGAACAGATACTTTTTAAAAAGTCATAGGAAAAACATTTTCCCGGATGTAGATTTCTGCCTGGTGTCTCAAAATTACTTGAAAATCAGGGTTTAACCACCCACGCTGGAAAGCAAAAGGATGAAGGCAGAGACTTCTGTGTAGTGTCTTACTGCAGGAAAATATGACTTCCTTGATATGCTTGTTTTGAAACCAATCAATTTCGATTATAATACAGAAATTCTTTCAACAACCTACCCATCCCACCACAAAATTATTTATCAGCTTATATTCACAACAATGGACGAGACTTGCTCTCTGTGAGTCATACCATTTCATTATTGTTCGACTAACAAATATTTCGACAAGAAATAGGGCAAGAAAACATTTCCCTACTTTTCTTATTGCACATGAGAAGCATTTGATCAAACACAAAAAAGCAGCGAAGTTTGAAAATGTAACAATGTAATTTTTAGTGTACCAATGTATTAATAAGCAACTCACTTGTTTCCCTTATTTTGTTGTTTAAAGACTCATGTCAACAGAAAGGCGTGCATACGTGTGCGTGTGTATGTGTGTGTGTTTTTTCAGGAGGTGAGAGAAACTTAATATCGAGACACAAAAATATGAAGCTTAATTTCTTCATCCTGAAAGAAAACAAATATATATTCCGATTATTTTCCACTCTTTCTTAAAAAACCAATCTGAATATAATGAATATAATACTTTCGTTTCGCTTATAAGTACACTGCACAAAAAAACGCAAAATATTCTTAGTTGGTAGTTTTTGACAAGACAAGCAGCTTCAGACACGGTCTACGGGAGGCTAGTGTGTCCAGACTGGCAGATCATGGCTGCTTACCTCCCTTACAATAAGGTCTCCACTATGGTATTTCCAAATCGACCACCGTGTATGTTTAACTGCATTCGAGTGTTTAAAGTAAAATTTAGGAATTGGCCTTTTTCTTTCATTCTTGAAGTCATCACGTAACTAGAATATGTAGTGTAGTAAAATTCGTCTCCAATATCACTGGCTTTACAGGTCAGTAAAGTGTCACTGATGGGAGGTAAGCAGTCTCTCCTTCCTTAACTACAAGTACATGGCTTAAACCCCTTGTATCATCCACTTCCCTGCAAAGAAGCGAGAAAGTAGCAGACGCTGTGGTCATAGCAACTCCCTATATGGTTTCTGTGCCTGATTGATTTGATAAATCTAGAGATAAAAGTACAAATATGTCTGTACCTGATTATTGAAAGCTTATACAATGTATACTCGTAACACTATACAATATACTTAGCAAAGTTAAAAAGTCGAAACCTGTATTGTTGCTACGGCTTATTTATTGTAAATCCAACTTTCATCTGAAAATTTAACACTATTTGTAGTGTGGAAAAAAACGTGTTTGTAACATGTAATATTCAACAGCTGTGTCGTTACTGCTGTCTCTTTACGTCTGTGCACACATATGTGCGTGCATAACGGGGTATGTAGAGGGTATTCGTCATCCATATCCCTTGCTTTTGTGGTGAAATCACCACCGGGTGAAAGCACTTTATCATCAAAGTGTGTGAATACAATACGTGTGCTCCTGCGTGCATCTGTGCACGTAAACCATCGAACTCTGACCCTGCGCTGGCCCCGCTTCACCCCACAGCCGTAGTGGCGTCAGAGGACGTAACATGACCTCCCTGCTGTTGGACACAGTGCGACCTGATCTCAGTCACGGACTTTGCCCACCTCGATGTTCTCATCACGGGTCTCCCGCATGTCTCGGTGGCCCACAGTGCTATTCATCTTTGTCACCCCTTGATTTTTGCTCTGCGCTACATTCCCTATCGCCAGACTTCAAAGTCACGTCGCCAGCGTTATCAACAACGCCCACTGCTTGCATAAAGACATCACCAATAGCATCAACAATAACAATAAAAATATTTTTTAAAGTTTATTTTCCCATGTGCATGCGCTGTACAAAAGTCTACAAACGAACCGACCGTCAAACATACAAGAAATGTGTCAGCAAACAGACGACTTCACGGTCAACATGAACTGATTGCCTGGACCAGGATGACTAACACAGGAGTGAGCGGAGTAGTCCACCTGGTTATGCAAGATACTTTTTTAAGATTCGAATTCTGGGGTCTGATTTGTCCCGCGAACACAGCTCGAAGTGAAGGGGGCAGAGAATTTCAAATAGTGGACCAGAGAATTTTAAATAGTGGACCCTGAGAAGGAGAAGCATTTGCCGATTGTTTTCTCGTCTGATATCTGGGACAAACAAACCGAAGAGACCGACTCGGGTGGTAAAGTGTCAGTAACTCAGACAAGTTTATTGGGGCGAGGTCATGAAGACGATGATTTACGTCTATCGAACGGTGTTCGTCAGTTCAAAGAACATCAAAAAAAAAAAGATTAAAATGTCAGCTTTATAGATAGATATTGTGTGTACACTTTGCTTTCAAATGCTGCGTAGGCAACTCGGAAGAAGGAAGATAATGGCAGTCTCTGGAAGTGATTATGATCGTGGATGCATATAAATTGCCGTACCCGGACATCTACCCACATAGCTTGCAATCCCATTATTAAGCTTCAGATACATTTGCTGTCTCTAACCTAAGGGACATATCGCACAAGCACAGGCGTCAAGTGTGAGACTCAAGCGCCGGCGTAGTTGTCAAGTCCCTTACAGGTGCTGCCTCTCACCTGACGATCATTGGACATAAACGTCAGTGTCGGTGTCAGAAAGGGTTCTGGGTAGAGGGGTTAAGTTGGACGAAGAACGATGGGAAGTTGTGGAAGTATCGCGCACTACCTGTCCTTCACACTGTGCTTCAGGTGCAGCGTATTTTATGCCTGCAGTCTATAGTACATATAATTTAAATATCTTTCTTTTCCTTCTACTGAACACATTCTTGACCTTGTGTTCTGATAAGATTTTATGTCCTTCTCACATCTTTTTATTCCCGCTTCCATATATATGTACCCATTGAGTAGGACTGTAGTTAAACGCTTACGCATAACCAATAGTCGTTTGAATTCCTTTTCCTTTTACGAGCAAGTTGTAATTCTCGATGACATCTGTGCACTCTTAGCCAATTAGACACAGTCTATGTATAGATACATGGAGTTAGAGCGCGAAAAGGTGTCTGGCTTAGAGTCAATAAGCTGAAGACACAACAGACTATAAAGTCTGACTTTTTGTGCCTCCGTCAACACCAGAGTCCGCATCATCTGCTCTTCTTCTCGATGTTGATAGTTAAACCGGAAGAAGGTTTGTGCTTTGGCCTCGTTCTAGAAGTTAACGCGGGAAAAATTCGTCTACAAGGAGTGCAGCAGCAATATACGTCCGTGTTCGAACGAAGATTCACTATTTTCCAGTGAACCAAAATAAGAGTTTTGAAGTAAATATTTTACATCGCAGTGTATGTGCATAAATATGTGCAATGAATGAATGTGGTAAGACACCGTCGAAGGAGCAGTTAATTCATGTAGGCCGGAAGGTATTCTTTCTTCATGACACCTGACAGGTGTACTCAGTTTCCTCAAGCCCTAGTTGTGAAGCGAAAGTCGTTTCTCCGGGGCAACATGGGAAAAGCATCTTGTTATCGTAGTAAAAACTCCGATGCCCAGATTCCGCGGACTTCTTTATGTTTATTTACCCCAGAGCATCTTTGCCACGGTTTTGTAACTACAGCTCCAGGGGTAAAGCAATATCTACAGGGTCAGGACATCGTTTTATTAACTAGGGAGACAAGACATTTGCCCTTGATTTCCCCGTGTCGCCCCTGAGCAGTACATTTATCCTCGCTGTAGGGTTTCCGGCGGTGCACGTAGGATACAGTGTTTTTAAATCCTTTTAATGGTTCCAAAAAAAAGAAGACAAGCCGGTCTACTGAACTTCTCTCTACTTCACTGCACCCAGTCTTGCTCGTCTGTTCTTTCTCTCGTACCCCACCCCTTCTTTCGTTTTCTGCCCGTATACGTCACCCAGGGTGTAAACAACATTTGCATGAGTCTGATCACGTAGTCGACAAGGGTGTCTTTAATTTAATCTCCACAATAAGCTGGAAAATAAACTGCAGCGAAATCCCAGTTTAACCACTCAAGGGAGGGTGCTGGCCGTCATCACATCACTCAGTAACCCAGTGATGCTGTGACTCGATTACAGAAGCTTACACCTGCACAGTGCACATGAATGACAGTGCCCTACCCCTGAACCCTGCAAAGGTCGAGTGGTGTCATGCACGCCTTGTGCAAGTCACTAACTAAAAAGAAGCGAAGCCAGTTCTGTCGACGAGAGTTGGAAATGTCGATCCGAAACCCAGCGTGAAGGCCAAGGTGCATGCCCGACATGGCTGAGACTGTTGGCGTGTGTGGGTGGGTTGGGGGGAGAGAGGGAGAGAATGGAATTCTTCGCCGCACGTCATCCAGGGTCCGGGTACACTGTACCCGCTATTACTAAACTGTAAATATTTTATCAGCACTCTGACGTTTTAACCATGCAGCTGAAGGCAAGAAGAGTATTGAGCATCCAGCCTCCAGATCTTCCAGACACATTCAGCAGACAAGCAAGACAAAACAAATAAATAAAAATAGCAGGTGGTCTGGGAATACTCAACGTACTGTTCGAGCCTTCCTACAGCCTCGTGCAATGCTTTGCTTCCACCTGATTGACGAGTACCCGTGTGCATGTACTCAACTTAATGTACAAAGTGCTGTGGAGCCTGTATGCACGTCTTCTGCTTACTGCCGCAGCCTCTGAAACACAGAGATGTCCGTGTGTCTGTGTTTACTGCAACACCCGGTATGTTTTAGTGCATGTATACTGCTTATTGTACTAGCTGATGTCGAGCTCGTGTTCAGTTGATCTATCCTGGTGCATCCAACAGACAAAGAATCTTCGTTTCCCTGTCTCGTGATATCGTAGTTCACTCACCTCTAAAAGTAAGACAATTCCCCAAGCACCTGCGTATTTTTTTGTGTTTTTATATAACTGAATTACAAAAAGCAGCTCGATAAAGTCATAACCTTGACCCTAGCTTAGGGATAAGATAAAGAGAGCAAACAACTGGAAGTTTGACCCTGACCTACAGATATTTTGACCGATCAGCATCTGTATTAATTAATTCCGCCGCCGTGGCTGTGGCAAGAGCCCAGGATTACTCATCCCTGTGTGTATAGCACGAGCCACTAAGTTTACTGTCCCATCCATTAACCCACCTTCGGGAAAAAAGTCATATGATCGACTGACTGTGACATAATTATGATAAAATCAACAGGAGAGTTCGTCAGGGAGGACCTGTTGTTTGGGGACACCAGCCATGAAGTCTAGTTCCTTCCTAGTTTGAAATGAGTGTCATTAGCTTTGATAACTTGAGAACCGACAATAACAGATTACCTGCACACATGATTTATAAGACAGGGTAGATTTTCTGAACACATCCCATTCTGATTGTACTGGGGATCAAACACTAAGCCCTCTCTAGATAATCTGATAATACAGTACTGTGATCTGCTTCCTCTTGCTGGAAAGTTCGTTCAGGAAAGCTTTCTTAGCACTCGACCATGCTGGTTCGAGACCTGCTAAGGCCTATGACTAGAAAACTCCCTCTGTCCACCCAGCTCTCCTGCAGAAACGAGAATCTACCCAGGGACGGAAAATGCAGTGGAAGAAGTCTGAACCTGCCTTTACCACAACCATCGAAGCTTATTAAAGACTTCTTAATGTCAATTCAAAGTCCATGTCGTTGAAAGGGTCTCTGGAGAGCTGACAGTTGTAGGAAGACATGTGTAAATACTTGCAAAGCTTACATGGCAGCGCTGTTGGTTGAGCCTACATTCGTATATTTACAAACGATAATTTAAGAGCTGTTGCTCCTTTACAGCAGTTGAAGCACGGCTTTCGGTTGGCATTGAATACTATTTGGAGGAAGCCTTAATTTGCATACTCAATAAAAGGATTTTGTTCGTTTGCGCACAAATCGACCGACGGCCTATAATTAATACCAGACTTCACGAGCTCGACGAAGGAAGATGTGAATTACCATAGCAACTGAACTTTGCAGCCTCCGACAATGACGTTGCAGCTTTAGCCGCATGAACACTTGATTAAAAGGCCAAGTCTGGTACAAGCCTCTGTGCACTTTGCATCTCCAACTTTCGTCTGTTAGAAGACGAAAACAACACAGGTGACGTGGAATCATGTCACTGTGACTTCGTACAGGTAGGTCAGACACCACAGCCACATTCAAAGGGTCACGTGGCTGAGCAGCGACTCCGTGTGGCACAAAATTCAAGGGTTCATTGTCGAACCTGTTTGCTTTTCCACTTCAACCACGCCCTCCCACGACCTATCTGCCCTCCCTCCTCGTTCCGAGTGCTGTTCTTTACCCGTCTGTTCATTTTAATTTGTAAATGGTGCCTCTCTTTTGGTGTTCCTCTCTCTAAGCATTAATTCATGGAAGTGAAGAATTTTTGTTGCATAAAAATGAAGTAAAGAAGGCTTTGTACCCCGTTAGTAATTATTTTGATGAATGGGATACACAAGCCTGAAGATACAAAGATAAAGTGAATATTAATCAGAAATATCACCTGAAGGCCTGCCTTCGTGCCGTAAAACAACTCAGGTGATTTGTACGACAAAGGGCTGTAGAGATACCCGCTTTTGGACAATGGCGTACGTGGGTACGTAACTAGGAAGAAGAGCGACGGTCGGTCGTCAGGAGAGCTCGGGTGCACGCAGGCGCAGCGTGATACAAGAGTGACAAACGGGTAGATCAGGTAGTGCGGTCCATATCGGTGCACAGTTGTCTTTGATCTGGATGTCCTCGAGGGATGCTCGGTGGGAGACTGTAGTCAGCACTCTGCACGTGCTTTCTCTTCGACAACCTTCTCGCGCGTGTGTGTGTGGTTCAGCAGTGCACGGTCTCGTCTCTCCAGGCAACCAGGTGGGGTGAGTCTGAACTCTTTCGATCAATACTGTGTCGGCCATACATCAAAGGGTAATAAATGTTAGTTTGGAGGGGAGACAAAGTTTTGATTAGAGCTATGTCGACTATACACGAGGTCCTCCGATGTTAAGCGCGTGTCACGAAGACAGCGTGGATTGGGGATTGTAGGTTCAAACCTTCCCCTCCGACATTCATATTTTTCTTTGCGTGCAGCATCTATTTACAAGGGAAGGCTACCTCGTCGAATTAATAGCTACCAGTGTCGGTCACACATCAGAGTTTTCGGTCAGGGTATTGATATGGTCAAACATATAAGATGAATAGGAATACGTTTTGATCGAGGCATACATCAAAAGGGCAGCACGTTAAGAATGAAAGTTGAGGAGATAATCTTTAGGGATCTGTGGGAAAAACGAACTGCGGTATTTCAAAGTGTAGTGCTCGATAAACAATATGTAATCAATGGAATGAGAAAATCGCATTTTCGCACTGGACTGTGCTCTGTCGCTGAAGTATGCCTGTGCTCCCAGTGCAAATGTTCACGCACACGTGTCAGATATCTGATTACCTGGTCTTGATCGTTTGTACTGAAGACTAAAGGTGACTAACCCTACATGTGCACCGTTATCGATGTGCCTTCTTCACTCGCGGTCGTCCATGACCCAGGTTTTCAAACTGTGGTACGGGTACCGCTATTGGTACGCAAAGGTATGACCGGTGGTACGCGAGCACCATGACTACGTCATAGACTAGTATATATATATATGTTCTTAGGGGTAGGTTTGGGAGGTGGTACTCGGTGAATTCGAATTTTCGAAAGTGGTAATAGAATAAGAGATGTTGAAATATCTCTAAAGACTAAATCGAGAACCATCGGGTTAGTACTACAGTTGTCCCGAGTTCATAAAAGAACATAACCGTACAGATCAAGAGCCGTTGCCACACCACAGTGGACTGGTCTGCGGATTGTAAAATCGAAACTCAGAAGTAGTTTCACTTTTTCTGAACAGCAACTAGAGAAGAAATCGGCTAATAAATTATTTTCGAGTAGGTAAGTGCGCAACGGTGTCAATCAAAGGTCACATACAGGGAACTGTTGACTGTAGGGAGTCAGGTATTAATGGCAGATCAGTATAATATTCTAAGAGCAGGAACTCATCCCCAACCTTCCACACCAAGAGAAATTGCATATGTAAAGGACGTGTCCTTGATTCTTACCCCTGGGGGTAATAGTGCTGCTCTTTCTTCTCTCAGATTTCGCCTCCCATGTTCAGTGAGTCGGCAAACGTGTGCAATGTAAAAATGACATAACAAAGGTGTAGAGCAAGTATAAAAATAAGTCAATCTCATGCACTCGTCAGACTGTCGTTATAATTAACCTAACTGCCAACACTGAGGATGATAGTGATTGATGTGCTGTAGTCTTAGCTACTCGCATGCCCTGGTTTCCCGAAGTTAGCTCGGTTGGTGCTATTTTGTTTCCACGGTTATAACTTCTCAGCCTGTAATTCTTCCTTCGCCTTGATTAACCAGTAAATCTGCAATTATACGAAAAGATTCGTGCAGCCGACAGGCTAATTAGACACATCTACTGAAATTACATTTTATTTGTCTTGCAACGATTTTATCGCTAGAGCAGTGAGTTCAGTAGTAGACTTACACTACAAATTAATTACTACCTAGTCTACGAATAGAACCACAGTAGAAGGTGCATCGAAAGTCTGCACCATGAAAGTCGGTTATAAGTGTTGACATTAATAATACACCAGATATACACCAAACGGGGCAAAAAAAAAATTAGTTCTTCGCAAGCTAACAATAAGACGATAAGACCCTACTGGTTTCTACTTCTGCTTACACCAATTTTTCACCCCTGTATCTGACCCGCTACCTTCTTTTCCATCGCTGCTTTATATCATTGCCTTGATAAAGCTACCATGAGCAGATCAGGGTATATGAACTCCGCCATCAGCTGTTGTCGCGCACTTGAACTTTTGTTGCGTGATCGGCAGTCTAAAAATTCGGTTTGTGAAATAGCTGGCAAGCAGGCTTGGTAGGCCGCTGTTTTCCAAAAACATATTTTTCTGGGCTGTAGGCCGAGGTGAGCTGCTGTCGTGGGACACGTTACATGCGACGATCGCGAGCGCAACTAGGCGATGACGTTAAAAAACACACTGAACGTCTCTGACGTCACCATCTGACTGTGCTGACGTGTGTTTAAGTAACGCAACCCACTGACCCTACCTTGAGTCACTTCACCACAACCGGTGTTTACCTCCGACTAGACGAGCCGAGGGGTATGGCCCGGTCCTCCTTTGTATCACTTTACCAGGCGACGAAAAAAAAAATAACGATGCATTATAGTGATTATACAGTCAATTTTAATGTTATAATTAACTCAGAAAGTCTAGCAGCAACGAGTGATTTGAAAATGTTATCTTAACACCGAAAGTTTATCTAGAATCAACTCGGACACTGAATCACATTCAGAATTTTCACTCGAGCCTCTTTGTTCACAATTCTGCTCTACCACTGCACCTGATTTGTTTACAAGACACAAAATATTCATCTCTCCAGCCTTGAAATTATCTGATGGATCATTTTCTAGTGATATCAGCATCAAGCTGTTGTAGATAAATATATATATATGGGTGACCAACATCTACATTTACACGTAACTTACCAGGTGACGACTTAATGAAATGTTTTGAAGCCTCTACACAGATAACACCCGTGGATATTAATCTTGTGATGTCAAGATTTAGGGGTGGTCTTCGCCAAAGTAACTGCATGAAAAGAACAATCACTGTAACAGAAAAAAGAAACAAATCTGGTTCCATCTTGAGTGTAAGGAAAGCAGACGAATACTTAGCAAGCAGCTGAAAAGATTCAAAGTAGGAGCTGATCTGTTTCTATTGTCCTCGTGGTCTTAATCAAGACGAATTCCATCCCAGTGCTGTTTTTAATTTTTATAAATCAACTAACCTTTGAAATCAGAAATAATGGACGCCATGGTATTCATTTTATTCCCCCAATCTTATGCAGTTGATTATTTTACTTTCGCTGATGTTTTCTGCCAGAGTGATAAGTTTACAAAACCAATTAAATATTTTGAACAATATGTCCAAGTATTTCTGGAACTTTGGGTAAATCGAATATAATATAGTTATATTGGAAAAAGTGGGTTCATTTCAAAGTATGAAGAGTGTTTTTCTAGATAGCAGCTAGCCGCTGTCAACACTTACTGATACCTTGAATTATACTTGTCATCTCGTTGTGTTTTTACTCATGACATGCAGGACCTTGCAGAGGAAGCATGGAAAGGAGTAATCAGCATTCTGAAAGTGTTACAATATTTAGATGATCATAATCCATCATCGTTCTTTAAATTTTTTGATACACAGATCCAGCCTATACTGCTCTATGGCTCTGAAATATGGGGGCTCAGTGCCGATTGAACTAGTATAGAAAAATTTCATGTATTTGCAATGAAACGATTCCTAGGTGTCATTCCACGAACCCCAAATTCCCCAGTTTATCATCTATGTACCGTATACATATACAAGATGCATTAGCTATTGGGTAAGAATATGCAGCTTCCCTCAAATCCCTTGCCAAGGAAACCACTGGCCATAGTAGAATCGTTACACCAAAACAACAAAACCTGGATAAACCGTGAAATAATAACACTTTATAAATTTGGTTTAAGCATGTCTTGGGAAAATCAAGGCATTGTAATCTGAAATTGTTTTTTAGAAAATTCAAATTAAGACTCATAGACTGTTACCAACAAGATTGGCATAATATGCTCTGTGATAGCCCACGCTTTCCTGTCTATTCTTCATTTAAAACATTTTGTTTAGCTCGTACCTTTCTCATCTCAGACATATATAGGTCTAAGAGACACCTTTATCAAATTAAGATTAGGAATAACGAGTCTCAACCGCCACAAAGTTAGGTAAACTACGGATCTGTGCAATATCCTTTTTGTAATTATAACGAGACTGAACTCATTTTGTGTTTTCACCCAAGTTTTTTTTTTTAAACGCCAATTTCAATTTAGACTGATCATATTAATCGCTGATAAAAATCCAGTAATGCCATATCGACTTGCTAATTATATTTACAAAATAATGGAACAAATAAATAAAGACGTGTCACAATATCCTCTAATTACCTTTTGTACTTTGTACCGCCATCCCTGTTTGGCTGTGCTTTGCTGATTATATATGCTTATCCTTATTTAAATGTATATTACATATACCTCTTCTGTTTAATTCACAAGATGTGTCTGATCGAATGTGCTAATATTGTATAAACTGTACTGTCATCCCTTTGATGTGGGCTGATGGGCTAATCAATAAAAAAAAAATCGTTCTCTCTGACATGAGAGGAGGAAGGAGGTTGAATGAGTTGCTTCAGAGCCTGTCACAGACAGGTGACATGGAGTAAGTGAGTCAGCACGGCGCCGGGGGCCAAGCCGCACATGTTAACTGAATAATCAAGATTCTAGAAACGTGATCACAAGACAATATAACTAACCGTCACCGGCCAGAGCTTCACTTCCCAGGGAGACGAGGCAGGTGGCAGGACATTGCGTGTAGGGGTAGCACAGACTGTCTTCACATAAAGGTGCGGTAATCACATTTTGTAATTTTTGTAATTTTGTTACTATCAATGGTAATGTATTTGGCTCTAGTAAATGATGCGGAGAACTGGACCCTAGTCCTAGGAGAAATTATTGACCCAAGATTTAGCAAGACAGAAAGAAGAAGTTATGGTGCTCGTCCCCAAGAGGCAGCGCCAGTGTCTGTTCCCTGAGGAGCGTCTTTGTGACCAACAGTATTGCATATTTCCCTCCCTACTCTAAAATGATAATATGAAAGAGAACTCTTTGAACTTTATCTGGAAGACAATTATTATTAAACTTAAATAAGTTCTCTCGTATTTTCTGCAAGCGGGTTAATATGTACATGTACGCATACCTAATTTATTCGCTACAAATATAGAGAAGTCTGTTTGCTGTTTCAGCTAGCGTGTGTGATTGAATTGTGATTGTATGCGGATCTGAACTGTAATTATGCGGATTTGAATAGTGGCTATGATGCCGGGTCTAGTTGGTGTTGATTGTGTGGCGGGTATGATGTGCCATGGTGTTATTGGTTGTTGATGAAGTCTTCGATTGTTATAGTTAGAAGAAAAAAACTCTCTACGAGGTGCTATTTCCCCAATTCTGGGTGAATACCCACACACACAGTTACGTTCTCGACATCAACAACACAGACATCAAGAATGTTCACAGATACCTTTACGTTGTCAAGATTTTAACCATAGGAACAGCTGGAGCCATATGTCAAGTAGGCTTATCTGAGTACAAACGTGACGTCATGAATTTGACCTATTTCTGGTGCAGGACGGAGATTATGTATCCAGAAGTGGGGATATGGTATCTGACAGTCAACAGAAAAAAATCTTCCCCATCCTCGCTATCGTCCCCTCCATCCACATAAATCACGACCACCACCCACCCCAAAGAAAATCTGCCATACGCTCAGTTAGGTCAATCACAAATGTAAGGACGATTAGCTAGTATTAGGATCTGCGGAGTAATTATATAATCTTTCAAAAATGGAGGAAAAAACAAAAGTAGCGTTGCATCGGCAGTGCTGGCAGTTAACGTCTGCAGTTTGACTTAATTGCACCTGAGTTTGTATGGATTCCTTTAATTATACCTAATTAAGTTAAAGTTTTTTTAAAAATTGGGAATGATGAGGAGTAGCTAGAAGAATGAGGAAGAGAAATAAATCATGTAGCAAGATTTACTCAGTCGTTGCAATGTAACTTTGACCAGACGTGATTCTGAGGAGGTGATGCATGGTCACATTCTCTACGGATTGCAATGCCGGACCTTGACACCTGACCTCGAGAAAAAGATTGAAGGCTTCGAGATCAAGTGCTTCCGGAGACTTCTAAACATTTCGTGGCCTGAACACCTTGGCCTGTTCACATGAAACCCATTCAGAATTAATCAAGGATGAATTTCCGTCAATGCCACGGATCGAGTTACATATGTAAGGGCATATAAGTGCACCTGTACTATCACCTGACACCCAACTGATGACGTCATCATCGTAAGACCGTTACTCCTAAGCATCCTTCAACTGTCACCAGATCTATGTCGTGAGAAAGGATAAAAAAATATTGGATGATTCAGCTCAGTTGTCATCGTGATAGTGTAATGTTGTCACCACCACTACCCTCCATACCATCAAACATATTAATTCTCGCATCGACACCGTCTGTTGGAGCTATAACCATGCGGGTATATCAGGAATATTCCTATGGGAAACATCATAGATTATTTGGTTGGTGTGCTTTTCATCCTCGAGTGTTTTCTTTTTGAAACCCATAATAACATGTTGCTGTTGAACTAGACAGTACTACCATAGAAGACAGATTGACAGCAGAGAATGGTTTTACGCGGATTACAGCGACACATCTACGTGAACAGAGATGAGAAAAAAGCTACCTTCAGTCCAATAACCTTCACGCTGTTAGGTAACTATCTGAGATCATGGGGTCGCGTGATTCGGGTGTGTTGGGTGGGTGGGCGGGTGGATGGATGGACGGATCGGCGAAGTGAGAAACACGTGTGGCGGGATTCTGCAGCGAAGAGTGAGGCTATTCCGGTATAGCAGACGACTCAACGTGGTCAGGAAATGGGCAACAGCCATTGGTTCAATAGATCAGCTGACTCCCTCGGCGAATGGGGCCCTAGAACATGATGAATCAAAAACTAACCAGTGTGCAAAGTCTCGCCTTATTCAATATACATGTTCAATTTGGTGGGCACGAGCAGGACACTGTGGTACGGACGCCGGTAGAGTGGTGCTAACGCTGAAAGCAAATGCATGGTTCTATAATCAACAGTTTGTACATGTAAGTAAACATTACATTACGATTATTTAAAAATAAATGTGTAGGCGATTTGTTTTGAAGAAATTTGGCCGCGCCGAAATGAGTGGCATGCGTGTCATTCGTTGACACCGTGGACTCAATGGGGTGATTATTAGTGACTGACTCCCCCAACCTGCTGTTTGGGTAAAACAATAAACGCGTTCTTCTATTTTTTCAGCTGAAACGGTTCAGTGTCTAAGATAAAGGATAAAATTCCCGGGTTCAAAGTTGTAAAATGTGCAAGAGTCACATAACCCCATAGCATTCTGGGGAAAAATAAGAAGGGGTGACCTGAAGAGATGGGACTGTGAAGGAAAATTTCAAAGTCGCATTTACTGTTAAATGAATTGAGGTTTATTAACTCGGTATCAGTGTGTGTAACATTTAAACCCATTTTTTTTTCACCAAACGTGTCTTTTAAACAACCATAGATATAGGCATCTCTTGTATGCTATTGGCATGGTGCTTTCTTTGTTAGTGACAAAATGTTACGTAACACGCGATCTGGATATACTAAGATGATTTCAGTAAATATTCAAAGTTTTCTATAATATATCAGTATATCAAAGCGCATAGTGCGTCCAACGGGTTAATTTTGATACGAACGAAGTAAAAAAAATCGTGTTTTTTTGCTCTCGTGTCTTGTGCATTGTGGGAGAAAATGGACCATGTGGAACGAGCCTGAGCGTGGGCTCCCTGCTGGGATGCAAAGCAAATCGTACTTCGTCTGTTTCTCTCATGATGCACATATGGATGAGTTTTTGTTTTATGAAAGTGTTCAGGTATATCTGTAAGTGAGCTGTTATTTACAGGTCTATGTGGCTAAATTCAGTAGTGGGCATTCACCATAAGTCAGAACCATTTTCATTGTATAGAACTAGTAAAAGACAGATTTTAAAAGATTAATTTCCCCATTATGAAAAAACTGGAAAAGATATTAATGCCATTTGCTTTTCACTGTAGGGTTAGGAATATCTTAAGAAATGATTAGACTGTTCTAAACTCCTTTAAAATGTCAGGTTGTTGCCTTAAGTGTTTTTTTAAGTTATATTTTTATCATACATTAAATTTACAAATGATATCTTAGATATGAATGCTACCTTAAATTTTTCTAAATATGTTTATAGGAAAACACTAGTGATAGTGATAACAATAAAACTTTTCCCCATCACTGTTTTTGATTGTAGTAATGGTTTGCTTCATTATTTGTATGTCTACTGTAGCCTTGTGAGTAATTTGACCAATGCCTTTCTCTCCCCATCTACACACAAACAAACAAGGCATTTTTATAATATGTAATAATGTTTCCATATGACCGATCTTTTGTAATTTTATACTTCTGACTGGATGTGAATGTTGCACTTATGTTTGTAGGCAAAAGGGATTCACCAGGAACTGGACAGGTGCTGGTGTATAAGACGAGGAGTGACATACAGTGTAGAAGGGTCACACAATAGAAGTGACCATTAAACACACTTCTGAACAGTCATGGGCCGGGGTGGACAAGGGGAAAAGGAAGAGAAAGAGGTATATATTTATATATGAAGCTTTCGGCCTTTGATAGTAATCACTTAGATTAGGTCACAACACACTTTAACTTGGAAGTGTTTCAAATGCCACAATTGGTGCTTGGGGCCTATAAGCTGTTGCCTCTGTTTGTCATAACAGTAGATTTTTTTAAAAAAAAAGTAAAATTAAATTTTAAAAAATCTTTATTTTGGCCACTGTTAGTAAGAAAGTAAGCACTTGTGGCTTTTTCCTTCATGATGATAATTCTGTGTGCTATTTCTGTTAACATATAAAAACCTTGAATAATTTTTATTTGCAGGGATTTGCTTTATAATTATTTAAAATGGTTTGGGGAGGATTTAGTCTAGAAGAAGAAGTTTGGAAGGTCACTGCATATGTTAATTCATATGTGTTTTTATTAGTGATGTGCTTTTAAGCAATATTTAAGCTATTTATGGTAGTGGTGTCTCAAAGCCAGCTTAGTGGCGACAGTTAATAATGACTTTGTATTAGACAGATTGCCATATTTGTTAAGTCTATTATGTATGGTATGTTGCTTGTGTATATGTAGGTGGCTTAAATCTTGAAATATTTCTGTGATTGCATGCGTTGTACACGAATGTCTCGTAAAGACTTTTTTTTCAAATGAAAATGATAGAAATCATTAATAGTAATTGTTAAAAAACACAAACTATATAATGGCTGTTTATTGAAAATGCTAGCACGTAGTGAATTCTCTGTAATCTCCTAAGGCCATGGTTATAATGTCTATATAAAAATGCCAGATAAGATGAACCTGGTATATTCCTGTATATAATGATTGTTTTCTTATGTGTTGCCCCCAAACTAATATATAAATGAGAGGCAGGAGTGAAAGTGGAGGTTTGTTTACATGGTTGTGTGTTGAGAGATGAAGAAAAATACGAGAGTACAGGAAATAGAAAAGGTGAGAGTAAGTTTGGGAGTGTTATTGTAATAGTCAGGTAAATTGTAGATTTGTATTTAAGGGATTGTACTGTAATGTGGAATAATAAAAAAATAATGAGAATTTATATACAGTCAAATCTTGCTACTATGCCACCTACCGGGACCGAGCAAAAGTGGCATAGTAGCGAGGGTTCATAAAAACGGCTTTATTTGTTCAAGTTACCCGTCAGTTTTAAGCTCTCAAGAATCGTCGGCTGGCGCACGTTCTTTCGGCGGATCTCATACATCTCGTTGTCTAGGGCAGTGGTTCTCAAAGTATTTCGGACAGCGGACCACTTTACTTAAGTAAAAATTATGGCGGGCCACCAAGCCCTAAAAATAACTCTGTACTATGAATTTCAAATTGAAATTGCTGCATTGTTTCATTACAATTCAAAACTAAATGTACTTCTGTGACAGTAGTATAGTAATAAGTTGACATAAAACACATACCTCGTTCTTTGTAATTAAAATGTTAATTTAAACATCACTTTGCTGACATATGACGACTGTCAGCCGCGGACCGCCTGACTTATGCCTGTGGACCACTTTGAGAACCACTGGTCTAGTCGATCGCACGCTTGCATCACACCGGGCTTCCCGCTTCTCTGTTGTAAGAACTTCTGGACGGTGCTCCAAGCTAGCTGGGCTTCCTCGAATGGAACAATTTCCTCCTCGATCTCGTCCTCTTCGCTTTCCTCACTGCACAACATCTCCTCCGCAATCTCCTCCATCGTGAAAGACCCGCCAGATGCGACACTCGCGGAATTTCACAACTCGTGCCTTCACAATAGTGGCATAGTAGCGAGAGTAGGAGGTGGCATAGTAAATTTATTTTGCATTGAATTTATAGTCGGGACCGAGCAAAAGTGGCATAATACTGAGAGTGGCATAGTAGCGAGATTCGACTGTAGTGCCTTTCCAAAGATTTGCTCATGGTGCTTTACATAAATCCTACATAGACTAAATAACCATAATAAGATAAGATAAGAGAATACTTTATTGATCCCTAGAGGGCAATTCAGTTGCAGCTCGATTATATATATTAAACCCACAGGCATTCGTGTTGCAGTCATTCATATTAGAGTCATACATGATTGCATGCACATCACATTCATAATCCATTCAAAAGTCTGACGGCTGAAGCAACAAAAG
Source organism: Pomacea maculata (assembly GCA_004794325.1). Lineage (NCBI taxonomy): Eukaryota > Metazoa > Mollusca > Gastropoda > Architaenioglossa > Ampullariidae > Pomacea > Pomacea maculata. Next base: position 84,450 of record SRHC01003314.1, on the reverse strand, counting down.
ACAGCCGCAGTCGGTTTGTCCTGCATGCACCCATATTCACATATTGCATGCAAGATTTTTTTCTTTTCAAACAGTTCAAGTGCTGTAGTATTAATAGCAGTGCATTTGGTGTTACTGTGTGTAGGTGAAGGTGTATAGCTGGAATGAAGTTCGAGAGCACAGTGGCAATGATAAATGGCTGGTCATTGATGGTCAAGTCTACAACATTACAGACTGGGTCAGGAAGCATCCTGGAGGAAGTAGAGTCATCTCCCATTATGCTGGTCAGGATGCAACGGTAAATTATATGTGATGGTTCTACAGGTGAACCTATATTTGGAGGTTTCTTGATGTTGGAGCAGTTTGCTTCTGTTGGCATAATTATTTTATGTGTGCAAACTTATGTGAATAGTGTAATTGAAAACTGCAGTTCATTGTCATTTTTGTGTAATACAAATCACAGAAAAAAATCACTGACCTCCATATACTATAAATATTTAAGCAGACACTGCTTATATTTGTTCGAGTTTGTTGTTTATTTTACATTTCCAATGATGCTTTCTTTCTTGGTCTGTGTTTTTCTTTTTCTCTCTCTTCTTATTCTTGGTGAGTGTCAAAGGAACTATGTCCTCCGTCCATGCTGATACTGGATGGTCATCATTGACCTTTCAGTTTCGCTCATGGACTAAAGGAAATATCTTTCTATTTCACTGCCTGTCATTTTAAGGCTGTCAGTTCGCATGGAAAGAGACAAGTGGAAGATGGGAGCTTTGGAAGCGTGTACAAACACCTTTCGGGTTTTCACTATTTTAGTCAGCATGAACTTCTTGAGATTTAAAATCTTACAAACCATGCAAGCATTCTCTCAAAATCCATCCATTCATTCTGTTCTGCCTCACTTTTAAGTTGCACTCAAGTTCAAGTACAGGGTGGGTGTACTGTATATAAATGTCTGTCACAGATTTTTGTCAATGATTTTATGTGGTGAACTTCTGTTAAGTATTGTAATACTACTTTTTTTTTTTTTTTTTTTTTTTTTTTTAGAAGTATTAGTAACAGCAGCTTGCTATCTTGATGATGGATAAAAGTAGGTGTTGATAGGTGTGTCTTAGGACAACATTCCTTAATGTAAGGCATGGTATTTTAAATTTTTCCTTTACACGGATTTAACATGATGCACATTCCAGCAGCATTTGGATATCAAGGGTGGCAAAAAGTGATTGCCTAGCATGAACTGAGGATGATGCACAGCTTTGTGATCTGCGCATGTCTGTTTACATGTCTCTTGATACGTCTGTTAATGTATTTATGTGTCTGTTTGCTAGCGGACAGCAAATTATCATCTAATGTCATCAACAGGTTCTGAGGCTTAAAGCAAAACACCATATCATGTAAACATGAGCTCCTAAGGTCACAGAAACAAACTTCTTTTAGTAAAGATCCCAAAACATGGGGAAGGAAACTGAAGTACACAAAATGGGGGGAAGGGGATATGCAATCAGTTTTTAATTTCATTAAAACAATAATCGTGACAAAAAAATTTTGAAGGAATGAGGTTTAATGAAAAAATTATGTATTACTTTCATAGCTCATTTAAATGAACTAGATGTGCCAGCACTAAAAATGTTTGCTGTGTAGGGTAAAGATGGGGAAAGAAGTTTTGCCTGTCAATGCTAATATTGGATTATCATACTTGACCTTTTAGTTTTGCTCATTGACTGAAAAAAGACTTTTTTTTTTTTTTTCAAAGCCTGCTTTTTGTGGCTGTCAGTTAGCATTGGAAAGAGACAAGCAGAGAAAATTTAATCACTCACAATAGGTCTTTATCGTGTTGGCTATCCAGGCAGTGAAAGTTTATGGTTCACCATTACTTGGGCAGGGGGAGTTTTCTGTCCATCCATTTCACTCATTGATCGCTTGTCCATGCTAATATTGGATAATCATACTTGACCATCCAGTTTCGCTCATGGACTACAGAAAACATCTTTCATTTTCACTGCCTGCCTTTTGTGGTTGTCAGTTCGCATGGAAAGAGATAAGCACATCGCCTTGCCTCACTGTTTTAGACTGACATACAAGTGACAAGTGCCTCTTTGCAGTTTAGCAAAATTAAGTGGCACATATTGATAATGAATTAAAAGTATGAACATGAAAGAGTAGGTTTATATTGCCATTATTTATCAGTATCTGACAAAAATATGAGTGATGTGCTCAGATTGAACTAGATATTGTGGCATCGAAATGTATTTGAGCTTGTGGGGAGGAATCGGGAACGAGTTTTTAGTATTCTTCCCTGTCCATGCTAATATTGGATAGTCATATTTCACAGTCCAGTTTCGCTCATGGACTAAAGAAAACATCTTTCATTTTCACTGCCTGCCTTTTGTAGTTATCAGTTCACATGGAAAGAAACATGACGGTTGATGGAAACCTGTCTGTCTGATCTTATGCACCCTGAATCTGTAAATTGATTTAATTAAAAAAAAGCAACTGATAAGCATGAATGTTTTTAGCTGATTGATATAAAAGATGCCCTATTTTGTACTGATGCTGTATGATGTGTGGGGCGTGAGAAAGAAAGCAGGTTTTAGTTGTATTGATGTGTTGCAGGCTGCTGTTGGACAGGTTAGCTGTAGATATATTTTCATCTTAGTGGCTGAGGACTGCATAGTAAAAGTTTTATGTGGTGTCAGCAGTTTTCACACATCTGGTTTTCTTTGCAGGATGCTTTCCGTGCATTTCACAATGACCTTAAGGCTGTTCAGAAATACCTGAAGCCCATCCATTTGGGTTCTGTTAAACCAGAGGAGCAACAAGTGCAAGCAATTGACAGAGACTTTCGAGAACTCAGGAAAACCGCAGAGAAAATGGTAGTTTTTTGTTGTTTTTTTTTTTTTTAATGAGATCTGCACTTGGGTGGAAGAAAAAGAAATGTTCAACTTTGTAGATGCTGATTATTTGTTATTTATTTTTTTAATAATACTTCTGGTGAGGGTTTTTTTTTTGTTCATTTATATGATAATCAATTAAATGATGACACCAAAAGTAGTACAGTGGAACCTCGGTTAGCGAACGCCTCGGATAGCGAATTTTTCGGATAACGAACAAAAATTTGTCTCGGATAGCGAACAAAATTTCGGATAACGAACAGCCACGCGAACTACACGTGACCGACCAGCATGTCATCATTCGCGCTCGAGACACAGTTACGATCGGTCACTCCTTATCTATGCGCATCCTTCTTATTTAGTGATTGTTCTGCTTTATTTTAATCCTCAATCATGGCTCCAAAGAAGATTAAGAGCAATAGTAGTGAGGTAATGACAAGGAAGCGGCCAACAATTGAATTGAAAAAGGAAATGATTTCAAAGTATGAAGGTGGCATGCGTCTGTCGGATATGTGATGTCGTATTACCGGAGAGTTTTACAAAAAAGGCAGAAGGAACAGACACTGGACAAGTTTTTTCCTTTAACCTCAAAGCTACAGAAAAAGGAAGTTATCCCCGATTTTATAATGTCACGTGTGCTCATGGAGGGGGAATCCAAGCAGTAATTCCACCCCTTCCTCCCCACACATATGCTTCCACCCACGCCGTGAAAACGGCAAGTTTTCTGATGTTTAAATGCTTTCGTTAATGTTTTTATGTTTATTTAACTCCATTTATATTGCATTATAACTGTTCTCATTAAAAATACCTATATAGCCTGCAATAGCGAGTCGACGGGTTGGGAACCAATTAAATCTATTTCCTTTATTTCTTATGGAAAAAATTGTTTCGGATAACGAACATTTTGGATAACGAACAGCTTTCCAGAACGGATTAAGTTCGTTAACCGAGGTTCCACTGTATCTGGGATGTTATTTTTGCAGGATCTGTTCAGGCCTAGCTACGCTTTCTTCTTCATACATCTGGCACACATCATAGCTTTCGAAGTTTTAGGCTACCTAGTCATGAAGCAGTTCGGAACTGGGTGGATTCCTTATCTCATCACTCTTCTCTGCTGTACAATTGTGCAGGTAAGGTATTGTTGCTGTTTCCCCAGCATGTTTATCGATGTCTTTTTCACTTTGTCGCATTCAAAATAAGATTATTTGTTGCAAATCACCATGCAAAGACTTGTCATGACTCGTTACTTCACTTTTTTATTTATATATATATATTGTCTAAGTAACTGAAAAAGAAAGATCATTTCAGTGTATTTAGAACGTTTTGTCTTATGCCTGTTGACAATGTGTATTACTGCAAAGCATGATCCAGGTACATTTTTCTCATGTTAATGATGCTAATGGTAGTAATTGATTTAAAACATACCTACCTTCACAATGGAAGCTCCAAATGCAGCAAAATGGTAACTATAAGGCATGTAGGAAAATAAGGACGGGTAAGTGAAAGAAAAATACAGAAGAAAAATTAAAAGATTAAAATATCATTGGCTAACTTGTGTATCTTCTCTTCTGATTTGCTTGACAGATCAAGTGCAGTTTTGAGATTTGGCTTAATTCCAGCATATTATAACCATGCAAATTGCCACATGAATACGACAATAAAAGTGACAGTATAAAATTGCTGTTACTTGATGCAACCAGCATTAAGCAATACAGTTTTCGACTTGATAATAATGGCCAGGAAAGTCATTTGATCATGTTTTTTCCTCTTGCTGGCTCGTTGACAATACTGTCACTGACTGACCAACATGTCACTGTTTGACGTGACTGCTTGCCTAGGCAGAATGCATCTGTCACCTTACTCAAGCTAAGACGTTACCTGCTCCTTTGTCTCAAGATTACCTGGTAATTTGGATCTGATAATCTTCAAATTTTTATTGAGCTGTTCAGTGCTTCTGTCATTGGCTGCATGAAGTAGGAAATGAAGACCATTGCTGTGGCTTATTTTGTGTCTTTATATTTTAATTTCTCAGGGAAGTATTAACTTATGCTAATAAATAAGGCACAGCCTGAGTACAGGTAAAGATAACTTGCATTAATAAGACAGCTTATAAAATAGAGACACATGTAAAACAAATACATGGAATAAACATTTTAAATGTGATGTAAATAAATGTAAACTAATTCGATATATGAACTAATAGTAGTGGTAATAAGGGATACAGGGATCATGTTAAAATGTAAATTAGAGGATTTGTGGGTGGTAATTGTTCTTCCTCTTTAATCAATATTTTCTCAGATTTCTGAAATGAAAGTTTATATTGTGATTGCCAGTGTGAGCATAGTTTTTAAAAATTAAAAACATGGTAGTCAATACTAAAACTATGTCAGAGAGTCAAGCCAGTGTTTTTCTTCCAAGCACACTGTCATTTCCACTGAAGCTCTCCTTGGAATGTTGCTGGTGTTGCTTGGTCTTATAGTAGTATAAACAGCAGAATGATCAACAGCTGAGGAAGGGGAGACCACCAGATTTACACATTTCTTGCTTTCCCCCCCCCCCCCCACACTCACCTGATGGGTTATATTTTGATGACACAACGGGCGATTAGGCAAGACTGTTTAGAGTCGCTACAGAGAAAGGGAGGTAACCAATTCCTTAAAATCTTTTTATACAGAAGTTTCAAGTGTGTTTTTACTTTGTAGGCCCAATCAGCATGGCTTCAGCATGACTTCGGACACTTGTCAGTCTTTAAGAATATGTTCAAACTGGATCAACTGCTTCACTATTTTACCATGGGATTTCTTAAGGTAAAACTGGTGCCTGCAAGCACTCATTTAGTGGCTTTCAGGAACGGCTTGCATGCTTTGTGTGCTATGTCAGACAGCAGCGCATATTAAACTCCTCCTTTCATCTAGACCGAGTTGGAGACACAGCAAAACCAGCTTCTTGTCCACTGTCCTGTGCTGGTGCAGTATTAAATGTAGTTCCCATGCCTGTGTGACCATTGTCTCCACATGCTTTTATTACAGGCTCAGACTGGTTGGCTTCAACACGACTTTGGCCATTTATCTGTTTTTAAAAAATCCAAATGGGACCACTTCTTCCACTATCTTACTGTCGGATTTCTCAAGGTAAAACCTTGTTGTGGTGCAGGATTCTTGCTTGACCAGACATGCTTATATACTCCCGTTTGAATAAATATTGGCTTCGTTTTATTGTGAAACTTCCTAGCAATTTTTTTTTCAGAAATCTTTTGTGTTTTGCATGTTTCTCTATTTTCACATTTAAGTTTTAGTATTAGAGAATCACAGATACCTATAAACCAGTCTGCAGTTGTATGCAACTATCAGAGACATAGTGGGTTGAATGGCTATAAATCTTTGTTTACAACTTGCAGTACAAGAGCACATTCATTAAAGTGACATTTGAATAAACTATGGCTTAGATGGGTTTTTTAACATTCCAAAAAGTCATAGCATTAGAGGTATGCAACGTTTCATGTTGCATTTATCTGTATAATAAGAGTGTGTTTAGTGAATATTCAGCAGGGAGGGCTATATTCATAACATTTAAATGTGCCCTGCAAATGTGTTTTTACTAGCTTCTTTGAATCCACCGAGAACAAATTTTAAATTAATGGGCACACTATATAAAACAACTGTTTTGAACCCATGCAAATGAGATATTGTGAAATGGCACTTTTTTACCCCATAAATTCTTCCTACGCTGGCAAGCTGTCCCTCATGATACAATAAGTTATTGTGAAATACAGTAGTATTCCATTGGCACATGCGATATGAATGCCATATATTTTGTAACAACTCGGTTTTAACTGTTGAAAGATTGATGGAAGAAAGTGACAGCAGACATAATGCTAGGAAAATGCTCTTGTGCAAGCTATCTTAAATGTTTCCTTGTCTGCAGACCTACCTTAACTCTCCTTTTCCCCCCCCCCACTAATGTGTATCTTCTTCACCATTTCAGGCTTTTAATTTGCCTGACCAACTGGATGTGTCTGTGGATATGTAATCGGAACAGACCACTAACAATACCTAAATTTTGCATGCTGCTTAAAAGAAAATGCTTGAAAATCTGTTTGGTGCATGAACTGTGTGTTGGTTGCAGGTTTTCTTAAGCATGACATTCTCAGCTAACCCTTATTATTTTAATTTTTAAGTCCCTTACCTTACCAATTTACACAAAGCATGCTTACAGTTAAAGTGTTCAAAAAAAGGCAGCATTTAGGAATAATGAATTCACTTTAAGAAAGCTGCTTTTTACTTCAGATGTACCTGGAAAATAAATTCTAATAAGTTACAATACTGTTCATTAGTCAGTGCATAATATGCTTTTTTTATTTGCAATTTTGCAAGAGTCATGCTAATATTGAGATGATTGCTGGTTCTGAAATAGTACTACCAGTTTCTGAAAATAAGGAAATAATTTAATAATAATTCAATTTGTTTAGCACATTTCCCCATTAGGATGCAAACATAGTTCACTTTTCTTAAATGATTATAAACAAACTGACAGTTAAATGATATGGCAAAGAAAACAATAGCATATGAATGATGCTTAGCAAACATGGACAAAGATGAGAAGTGAACTGAAGAGTTCACTGGATTATGAAAGGTGGGTCTGAAAGAGGTGAATTTAAGGCTGGACGAAGTATTCAAGTGAAGATATAGGGGCAGAGAATTTCAAACAGAATAAGAGCATCTGCCAAATTTCTATTCTGAAAGACTGCGTTGAAGTGAGATTCGTGAGGTAATGATGCATCAAGTAACATTAAGAAATCAAATGGTCTTATAAAGAAAGATGCTTACCACAAAGTAAATGTAAAAGACTTTTTTAAATTACATGGTGTGAGTTTTGTCTTTTTCTACATTAAATATCTGTAGATGTGGTGATTCTTGCTGCAATGAAATCATAGTGTAGTAACAAGTTTTGTCCTGTAAGAACCCTTACCTTCTGAATGTTGAAGAAAAGGCAGCTGAGTGGTGGATTGCTTAAATGTCCTAAAGGCAGGTTGAAGATACGTGATGGTCATATTTCTAAAAAAAAGAAGAAATTTTGAGAATACGACAAAAGTCTCTAGATATTATGTATTACCATAAGGCAACTAAAATTCTACCGGAGATAAATGCCTAAAGTTATTTGGAGGAAAAGAGAAGGATGAGTCACTGTATTGTTTAATGCCAGTAATTTTCTTTAAGCAGAATATGCAGGTGTTGCTCATGATGCCATGCTATTCACCATGCAGCAAAAAAAAAAACAACCACCACCACCACAGCAGCCCTCACTGAGCTGACATCTACATTCGGGTTAGCATGTTCTTCACTGACTTTCCTGTGAGGGTCAACTTAGTCTCAGCAGCCAACTTAGCAGCACGATTATACAGAAGAATATTTGGATCTCTCAAAATGACCATTTCACCAGTAAGGAAGAGCAAAATAGAGTCAGACAAACTATTGGACCCTGTGAAAACTTGGTTACAGAAAGCAAACTGAACATTGCATAGGCATATCTCAAATGTCCCAAGAAGCAACAAGTAGAAATGGGCAGGCAACACCCAAGACTGGCATTCAACACTACAGTAACTTAACAAGACCTGAGCAGAAAACTGTTCTGTTTGTGAAATATGGGCCTTTGAATAGTTCTGTTTTCATGTGACTTTTGGAAGGATCTGCATGAGAGCTTAATTTCGTGTTTAACTTGGGTTCACCTTTAAAAACATTATATTTTGTTGAACTCGAGTTTGATCCTGCTGCTAATTAGTTTACCTCAAGTCAGTAAAAGAAATATGTTTTTGTGTGTAACTATTAAAATCCAACAAAAATAGAGCTAAGTAGCTGGGAATGCATGATGGCCTTGCTTTTGTCTGTGTACCTCTTCAGAGTTCAGTTCAGCTACCTTAATCCTATCATTTCTATATAAGTGATGCTAAAAATGTTAGATTTGATACTAGTGACTCACTTTGTGTATAATTTTATTTTCTTAATTTCTCCTCTCCTTTAACATTGCTTGGGTGTAATAATTTGTTGTGTGGAAGAAAATGAACCCATTTGGAACTTAAGTTTTGTGATCAAATCCAGAGAAATACTAGTTAGTTTTGTCTTGTAAAGCTGTACCAGAGAGCCAGAAATATATCACGTCCTAGTGTGTGCGGATAATAAGCCCTTTAGTGTGTGCATGAAGAGACAAAGCTCATCTGCTTGCGGGAATGCTTATTTCAACAGTATGTCCCCATATTGTTAAAACTGTCATATTGCTGTTGTATAATAATCATAAAGTTTTTTGTTTGGGATTTTTTTTCAAAGTTTCACAACAGTGTCCCTATAGTCTATTAACCATTTGTAAACTATTGCAGAAATGGTTGAGAACTTATGAAATTGTTAAAATTAGTTGTCTTGAAGTCTTCCATGATGTTTTAGATTTGTTTTACATTTTGGAATTTTATGCTGCTAGTCACACGCGTGAAGAATAAATCACTTCGAAAGCTTTTCTCATCTGCCAGTATTTCTAACCTTATTTAGGTTCCATAGGAAGAGGTATAACTGTATAAGTTGTGCTTCTAAAGATTATAATCCTGTGTATTAAACTAATCCAAAATGTACCCAGTGGAAAAGAACATTCATGTACGTTAAACTAAATTTGCTTTTAAGCAAATAGTGCCTTAGTCATAGCATCTGTACTTGAATAATTGAGTACTTTTTCATAGTCAGATTTCTTAGTTTGGTTCATGGAGAACTCTGGAAAAAAAACCTGTGTGTATTTTGAAGGTTACATGGGTTTTGTTATGGGAGGGGGGTAGGTTGCTTAGGTTTATTTAAATTTTTTTAAGTTTTTTTGTTACAGGGGAGTAAAAGGGTTGAACACTTTGTTGTAACAATATTTGTACAGTTTTTGCATTTTTGTTTTATTCGTTGCCATTTTTTTCTTTTAGGATTACTATTGATAGGAAATATTTCACAATAACTTTGGATAAAACTGTTAGGGTTTTGTTTGTTTTTTTTATTTATTATTATTATTATTTTTGCTTGGTTTAAAAGGCTCAATGTAAATTAAAGCAATGCGTGAGAATGTACACATTTGCTGAGGAGGTGGTGTGAGAATTCAGACAAGACAAGAAAGTATTGCTGATGGATTTTGTTTTAGTTCCGTGCACATTTTTCATAAAATATGGATTTTTGTGATGTAAACAAGTTATGCTATATCTAAATTGTTCTTGGTAATTATGAGAGGTATTATAACTGATATATTTTGGTAATGATGGGAAAGGTGCCTGAGAGATGTTCTTATAATGTTAGTCCTTTTGCAGGGTGCCTCTCCACACTGGTGGAACCATATGCACTATCAGCACCACGCCAAACCTAATGTGGTAAATACTATTGCAGGCAGTTGCTATCCCTCGTAAATTTGATTTGTATGCATGTATTACAGATCTTACCACCTCCATGGGCCTTAATGATGAAGTGAGGGTAGGGGATTGCCCAGGGGCAACAAGGGGAATTCAAGGACAAGCATCTTATTTCTGAAGTTATAAATGGGTGTTTAGACCTCATGGACACTACTTCATTTTTCTTTACCCTAGGACAACTTTGCCACTGTTTTACAACTTCGGCTCCTGGGGTAAAATGACTTCTGCAGGGTCAGAACACAGCTTTATAATTTTAGAAACAAGATGCTTGTCCTCGAATTCCCCATCTTGCCCCAGGGCAACGCCTTATCCTCGCTTTATAACAATGGCCAGAGGTGGTAAGAACACTGTGTGAGTCCACAACAAATAAAATAAAAACATGAATAGGTTAACATGAAATTTTATTTATGTTTTTCATCATTGTATTTAGAGGGCATTTTATATGCTGTCACTTCAGCAAATAGAGATTGTAGAAACTTGTAAAAACATTTCTTAACAGAAATTTTCATTGCAGATTGACAAAGATCCAGATGTTCGAGTGGAAGCACTTTTTGTCATTGGCAAGCAAATGCCTGTGAAGGTTAGGAGGATTTCTTTTCAGTTTTTATATGATTGGGGATGAAAGTAAGTTTTTTGTATTGAACATTATATTGACGCACTGGAGAAAATGGAAATACTTAAGTCTGTGATATAAATGTTCTGAAACAGCCATTTGAGTTCCTGAGCTTTTGTGACACTTTGATTATTGTTGGTTTTTTATGGACAGTATCTTTTCCACCCTACACAATAAAATCACTAAACTACTTTATTCAAAGCTTAAAATGACATTTACAGATTGCTAAGTCCAAGAAAAAGAGCATGCCATATAACTGGCAACATCACTACTTCTTCATTGGTATGTCTTTTGATACTGGTGTTATGTGAAAGTAGAATTGTTCCTTATATGGCTTATTATCTGTTTAGTGTGGTCTGGTGACAGCAATATTGTGCTTGTCACGAAGATGAAATGATGGATTGTATGATCAGAATTGGTTCCAGCATGTTTTCTTTGAGGGTGTGGTTAGACTACTTCATTTTGTTCTCACATTGTTCTGGAACCTCAGTTTAAATTGGCATAATGCACAGATAGCTACAGATGTTGAAAGCATGATATTTTATTGTACATTTGAGGTGAAGGTGAAATGGGTACAGGAAGGAATAAGTTTTAATTATTTTAAAGTATTTTCTCTATTTTCAATTTTCAGTTGGACCGCCTCTTTTATTTCCTGTATACTTCCAGTATATGCTATTACGACATATATTCACGAGGAAGTTATGGCTGGTATGTAGCAATTTATATTTTAAAAGGAAATAAGATCTTTTATAGTGAATAGAGCTAATTAACAGTGTGCAAATGCAAATTCTAGAGCCTTTTGCATAGTGAATTTCAAGATAAAACATCGAGAAAAAGTTGCCTCACTTGGTTATACAGATTTTGAATTGTTGGAATTTTATAATCACACAAGCATTATCATTTTCTTTTGTTACACTGTGGGTTATGTAAATGCTTAAAAGTGAATAGTAAATATGTTTACTCAGCTGAGTGAAATGCCATCAACCATATTTGTTATCTTGAAACTGTTCCACCATCATTGAGACCTGTTATTTTGATTACACACAGGATCTTGTGGTTGTGGCAATGTTCTTTGCACGTCTTTTCATCCTATATTTTCCTATGCTGGGTTGGGGCGTCATTCCCTTTTATTTCACTGTGAGGTAAGTGAATCTGCATACAAAATGTCCTAGTGGTTTTGCTGGTGTTTTAAAAATTATTATTAGTTTTAAGATTTTTTTAATAAGGATTCAAGCAACAGATAGCGTTTTTAAAAATGACTCGATCAGATTATCAACTATCCTGTTAGTTTCCACCACCAAAATAGCTCGTGCAGCTTGCAAATTCTAACATGCTGGACCTTACATGTAACTACAGTTGTCATGCCACCTCTGCTGTTTGTTAACATAATCATAATCAATGTTAAACAGTAAATCGCAATGTCAAGAGACCTTCAGCATGAAGCAGATTTGGAAAACAAGGGTTTATGGTACTGTCTACACCCTATGACTGGGCAGCAACTTTTTAATATTAGATGTTATTAAAAACTAAGTTCATTTAAGAACACTTATTGTTCTGCTTACTGTTGAAATTAAAAAGTATGTTATTAGTAATAAAGTATCACAGAGAGCTATAAGACAACACACATTTATATGCAGGTGTCTTGAGAGCCACTGGTTCACGTGGGTTGCACAGTCCAACCACGTTCCAATGGATGTGAAGGCTGACGAGGCTGAGCCTTGGTTAAAGCTGCAGATGCATGCAACCTGTAATGTGGAGCGCTCGCTGTTCAATGACTGGTTTACAGGGCACCTCAACTTTCAGATAGAACACCAGTGAGCATAAAACTAGCTTGTCTATCTTTTGTATATGTCAACAGTGTGTATGCTACGTTTATGGAGGATTAAAAAGGAAATCATAAGGTTAAATTGTCTGCATGAGATCTCCTTGTACATGCAATATGCTTGTGTTCTTTAAGATCTTTCACATAAGTAACCATCTTAAAAGTTTGGATTCAGACTCAGTGGTTGTTTAAGAAAAGAGGCAGCTAGAGAATTAAAATTTTGTCAAAGCTTAGTTTTACAGGGAAAATCTCTTAGAGATAATTAAGCTTTCTGAACTTAACAGCTTCTGTTTACAGCTTCTGCTGTGTTTCTTTTCAGTCTTTTTCCTACCATGCCCCGTCATAACCTTTACAAAATTGCACCACTCGTCAAGTCATTGTGTGAAAAGCATGGAGTGAGTTACCAAGTTAAGAGTCTTTATGGCGCCTTTGCTGATATTGTAAAGTAAGTAAAATATTTCTTTTGAAGTTAACACCTCTTTATAAATTTATATCTTGTTTTTATAAGATAAAGTGTTTTTGTTTTGTTTTGGAGTTTTTTTGCTTGTTTTTTTAGAGATCAGTTTTTGTGTCACTTTCACAGGCTTTACATTGCCACTCTATTTATAACAATAATAATAATAGTAAATGCGTAATTTGTATAACGCATGCTCACGCTTGTAAGGAGTGTGCTCTTAATGCTTGAGACAGCGAGATATGGACAACATATAAAAGAAAAGAAAGGATGAACAACAAAACTGATGACTAATAAAAGATAACTAAAGAGAATACAAATAAGAATGAGGGAACATGAACTAGAATGTTGAGATTCAGCAGAGACAGACGAGTAAGGAAGCCTCAATGAACAGAAAAGTGCGAGGAGGGAAGGGGGTTAAAAAAGGAGTAGCATTTTGTAGATGTTTTTAGGAGTGTTTGTGTTTTGCAGATCTTTGCGTCATTCTGGAGAGCTGTGGTATTCCACATATAAAGCTTTCCATTCTTCCTAAAGGTGATGGTTCACGACCTTCTGCAGTCATCATCTTCTTAAATGGTATCCTCATTTCTTCAGTGGTAGTAACCTGGTAATCCTCACAAACTTGTATGGGAATTACCCTTGATAAACCAGATTTTGTGTGCATAGTAAAGAGCATGTGAAATAATGACTTACAAACTTCACGTGAAAAATTTGTCTTCTGTCAACATTACTGCAATCAAAATTGTTTTTGGATTATGTAAGAGTTGTGTGTATTCTGTAGTCAAAAAGATGCAGCATAACACATGGAATCTAAGTCATGTTTCTGCCAGCTGTTGGTCATCTGTTTTATAAATCATCATGCAGAGCCTAAGAACTGTCTTTATACCTATTTTGCATCTCTGATTGATGAAAGGTTTAAATTTTTTACCGTTTTATGGAGCAAAGCTTTACATGTATGCATTACTGCAGTTGTTAGACTATTTCCCCCACTATTCTCTTTCACTATCATTCAAGGATGCTTCATAGTCATTTATTCTGCTTTTAGTCAACCTTCTGCAGTTCCACCTCCAACTTAACCGTTTTCGTACCCCTAACAACCCCTCCCCCTTTGTAAAATAAGTAGAACAGTGTTCTGCAAGACCATGACACTATTGAGCAAATGTTTGTGTAGATCTTTGTATGTTTGCTTAATGTAGCTTGAGAGTGTGCTTCTAATGCCTGTTCATTCTTCCTTTAGATGTTTTGGAGATTTTCTTTCTGAAGTACCCAGTTAATATAATAGTTACCATGTTTTTATTTTCTACAGGTGTATGTACTATACCAGCAGTTGTTTAAAATATGGAATCTTGTTTGATGCATCATTTGTTGCTAAAAGGATTGTCCCTATTTTGTAAAATGTAAATTGATTTGGACTTGAATTTTGTAGATGAAGTTAAGCTAGTTATTGGTGAATTTGTGCGAGATTTCTTATGTTTGCCATTATGACTTTTTCATGATGGCTTCTGAGTGGGAAATGGGAAGGAGTCAGTTACGTAGAGGGTGACTGTAATTTATAACTAGAGAGTTGTTTTTATATTTATAGCACTTGTTTGTATCATGTGCAAGTGTGATAATGGCATTGTAATTTAGCCTATTTGTGTCATTTCAGTTTTATGACCAGGTGGAGGGTGAAGAAATTTCCTTACTTGTGGATCCTCCAGCAGAATTTTGTTTGTGTATGTTGGAGGTAATAGGTTTTTGAAAGCTGCAGGTCAGCAGCCAAACTAGAGCTAGATGCAAACTAGAGGAGAAAAGTAAAGTACCAAAGGGTTTGCATTAGTTACTCAAAATATGTGCCAACCACTGAGCCATTTCTGTCAAGTTGTGGTGCAGTGTTCAACCTTCTGAATGCAGATTGCACCTTTTAATTTCACCATTTCTACCTAACGGGGCAACAGGAATTAATAGAAGCATATACTTGACAGCCTGTGTGCAATTTTCCCTGTGCTGTCCCTGAACTAATCTGTGTGAAGACAGGAATAAAAAAATGTGACATTTTTCTTCCTTTTAGTCAATTACTGTCAAGTAAAAAAGACCGCATTTGTCTCAAGTGTTGAAAAAGTACAAACAATTTAGCAACTAAATGTTAAAGAGGTCTCAGTTGCTTAAATAGTCATGCAGTTATTAACATCCAGACCACTCTGTGGTCTCCAAAATAATCTGTTCACAGGAAAGTTGACAGCAGTGTTAATAAAGCATTGATGGGTTGGATTCCGATTCTAACAATATTTCCCTACAAATGGTTGAGGCTAATGTTTTATTATTTTGTATCAAATTTCAAGATGGGTAGCTTTTGTGGTGGTTATTTTCAATTTATGAAATTGGCAGAATATGCCACATTTTTGGCTACAGACATTTAAACAAATTGTTACATCCCATGCAGTTTGATCTATGAATTAAAATGAGAAAGGTCACACACAATATTATTAGTTTTTTCATATGTAGCAGAATTATATTTTATTGAATTATTCTTATTGGATGAGGTCAAGCAACAAATTGTTAAAAACAAATCTTTTCGCTTTATATCGAATAAAAAGTGCTGTGAAATAGCAGTGACATGCCACCATTCACGTCTTGCTGTTATTTTTATTGTAAAACAACAGCCTTGCCTTCCAAAAATACCAAACTAGGATGTGCAGTTACCAGCAAGTTGCCTGTAAATTCTGTGTGTCCACGACAAAAAGGAATCCATTTTTGTTCCACCTATTGTAAGACTTGGCTCAAGTTTAGACTAAGCTACCCTTCTGACTTGCCATGGAGAGAACTAGACACCATTCTACACCTGTGTCCGTCTGGTTGCATATTGATAAGACTGGGCAGTATTTATTGTATATTTTTGTCTACATGGCAATCTATCCATAAGGTATAATTTTGCAAACCTTTTATTTCTGGCAAAAGCACACTAAGGCAAGTGAACACAGTATTGTAAATATTTTTTGGGTTTTTTTTTGTTTTTTTTTTTAACTGAAAAATATGATTGTTGGCATAAGAATAACATGTTTCATTGATTTAAAAAAAAAGTGTGTTACTGATTTCCATCGTGACTGTTGCAGATTTAGTGGTCAATAAACAGCCAAGTAAATGTCATCTTTTGAGATAGTCTTGCAATGGAAAGGAATATGCTAAGAATTCTTAATGGTATTTAGAATGTGGTCAAGTGCTTTGTGGGGAATATCTGAAATACCATTCTCATTGTATCTCACCCTTTATTTTATGTTTGTCCCCAAAACAGGGAGGATGATGTGTGTTTTGGATTTTTTCCCCCTATATATATATACTCCATGAATGTGGTGTTGCTTTACAGGCCTGGCCATTGCAGATTCTTTATATTCTTGCATCAACATTTTTTTTCCCAATGTAGAATCATGAGATGAAAGCATTTTCTCAATCGACCAACCTACACTAAAGAAAAATATTCTGATGTGATGTCTGTTTAGTGAATTTTTTTTTTTTAAAGCATGGTCGGCTTGGCAATGCATCATACCAAGCTTGTTTATGTAAGGTATGTGGCACAAAATATTTTGTTGGATGCGAGCAGTGTGTAACAGGTGAGACTGAAACTGGGTTTGTTTTTTTGTTTTTTTCTGTTGATCCAGAACATAAGATGAGAATTGTGTATAATATCTTGGACCATAAAGAACATTATTTGTTGATGTATAACATGCAAAAGTTTAGAGAAATGTCCCTAAAATAACCTTGTACACACTTTTTTAAAAAAGTCAACTTGAATATAAATATAGGGCTTAGTGCTATTCAAAGTCACAAATGTTGAAAATGAACAGCAAAACTAACTGTACATTACTTACACACCATTCCTCATTCATTGCGCCTATCTTTAGCTACTGTTTGGTAAGAACAATTCGCAATCCATTTGTGTTCAAAAGTTCTATTTGTAAACAAGCAAAAAGAATGCTATGGGCATCTCTGCGATAGCAAATTTCAAAACTCAAAGGAATAGAGATGCAGAATTTATACTTTATATTTTTTGGAGAGGTGAACATTGTAAATATATTTTACTTTTTTTTTTTTTTTTTTTTTTTTTTTTTTTTTTTTTTTTTTTTTGACTTTCTCAATACTAAAGTATTTTCATATGCTTTGTCCCACCTTGAAGTACAAAAACAGCAGGTAATCGTTACAAATTTTGACCATTCTTTCTCACAAATGAAGTTGCTATCAAAAAAAAAAATTCATAAATCTATTCTTAGTAAAACTATTGTGTTGCAGTTTTGACCATATCTGCATGCCGATTAAAATATGTGCTAAAAATTCTGAGTCTTTATTGCTGAATCAGTAAAAATAAATTATTTGGCTGCAAGATAGTTTGCATGTTAGTCTCAAAAGTAATCACCTATTAAAGAGAACTTAACATTTATTAAAAAAAGAGTCCACTAAAACTATTGTGATGAACTTGCATACTGGTGTTGGTTTCTTACTCCTGTACATACATTCTAATGTTGGTTACACATCCACGCATAATGCTAAGTGAAGCTTATTTATATTTTATTTTTTACAACACAAAGTACCACAGTTGAAATCTGTAAACACAGTTATTCCAATGTGTCGCAAACATTAACACTTGTCTGTACAACTGAAATACTTTTTCAATTTATACATGTCGACTATATTAGCACAAGACTAAGACATGTGCATGATGCACAGAAGCCAAACTATTAATGCCTGAAAATATCTTTTGAAAGACTATTCTGAAATTATATGCAATCCAGCCTCAACAAATGTCAAGCCTGTATATATAAGTTCTGGCATGATTCTGGTAAAACAAGTACTGCTCGTGTCTTCTAAATTTTGATAATAAAAGCCCCACAATATTTGCCAATTAAAAAGCTGGCTGTGCATGTGGGAGAGAACAACTGCTTAGGACATAAATAATATTAAAGACACGACAACCCACAGATTCTTGGCAATTTTTCAAACATGCCAACTGAAAGGCATGTTGGATTGAGAGTGAGGTGGAAAATTCATTTAAAAAAAAAAACAAACCAAAAGTCTTCCATAATGGAAACATCAGATGCACTCAAGATTTCTCTTTTAAGAATAAAACTGAATATACACTGAAAAACCAGCTTCTATTATAATTTGAGGTATATTCTGGACACTGAAACTACTATTGCAAGCGGAAGACCTCTGTTCTCAATCTGTACAAGAAAAACATGCTGACATGAAGATGAGCTGGAGAAACAACACTGATTGCACAGAATTTGTCATACATTTTCAAGTTGCTCATTGTCAATAGGTTGGGCGACCCAGGGGTTTTAAGATTAACTTGTTTATAAATATGCTTTCTGAAGACAGTTGTCTAAATATGAAATATTAAATCTCTAGTAAAATTTTTTACAAATCCTTACAATATTTTTCATCTTTCATGATTGAGACATAAAGCAATTAACAGCTTACAGCTACAAATCCAGAACACCATACCATGGAAGCAAACAGCTACACGTGATATTCATGTTGCACTAATAATTCCTACTGGTTTACGAAAGCAAAATTATTCACACATCTCAAATCGGTAGCTCCTTTTTTGTTTTTTAACGTTTGAAGCTAACCCAGTAAGTCAAATTTCTTTCTTTGTTATAAATTTTCATAGCCCAACCAAGGATGTGTAGAGGTGGATTGCTGTCTGCCAAGACCAAAGCTTAGCCTCTTGTGAAGTGATCCGCTGGTAGTCCCAGCGAGCCATAACAAAGAATGTGAATAAACTTGAAGCGTTCTTGTCTCATGCCTCATTTTAGCAGTTAACTGAAAAAAAATCGTCTGCCAGCAGTCCAGGGATATTAGTTCGTGGCCCAACAAATTAGTTCAGTGTCCAATGCACAATGTCAATTTGTTTTTTAACAAGAGAGAATGGTAAAGATAGTCCCATGATCTTTAGGTAATAGGAGAATTTAGAGATCCCTCTTGTCTCTGGACCAGCTATTTTATGAAAATACAATCTTAAAATATAACAAAAAACTAAGTAATTACAAACATCAAACTCTCCAAAACTAAACTAAAAGCATGGATGAAAACATCTGAAGGAGTCCTGTCACAAGTTATTCCAGTACAGTGTAATAAATATATTACCTGTGGCATCAATTTGCCGATAAAAACTTAAATAGTTTTCAACTGACTGCATGTCCTAAAAAATGTTACTTCAAGTTAACCAGCTTTTGAGACGAGGGTAAACATTCAATTGCCACTCAGTAAGGACACCAACAGCATCGGTAAAACTAACAGGATCAATGGAGTCTGTTTTCTAGGCTCCCACCTTGTTACCAGTCTCACCTTTTACAATCATAAGCAGCATTTTCAGAAGTACACATTTTCACTTGGAAGAAATTCTCCCCAGGTGAAGCAAACTCGCACCTCAGGATGCGTACAGTATGGTTCACTACTTCTGACTGGCAATAAGGTTAGACAATTTTGCAAATGACAAAAGAGACTGGCCATATAGACCACATAACTGGAAAAATAACCATTACAATGTAGACACCAGGACCACATCATGAGTCTACCGTATCTACTTGAGGTAGTAACTCAGTCATACTAATAAAGGCTGTGAGTTCCACTAGTATATGTACATCACATGTAAACCACCTTGAGTTTTTTTCAGATACTATTTCTTTTGTTTTTATTAAAATATAGGTTTAGAAAAATGAGACAAAAATACAACCTACCGAATAATACTAACGCCAGATCAATTGTACAAATATCAAATAGAAACAATACAAACATTGTTACTGGGAGGAAAAAACTCACTATATTGTATTAGAAGAGTTTTGTGGACATAAAGCATTTGTTATGAATCTGTCAAATATAGTTCCCCAATAACATTTTAGTTTTGCTACTTTCTATATGCTGTTCTCTTGTCCCATTATGGAAAGTTTTAGTCATCTTCATCACCCTGGCTCTCTCAGGTGGGTGGTCCAGTGGTGCAATGGTTAATGCATCAATACAAAGACTAGCTATTGCAAGTATTAGATTTTGTCTTTGGCATGCTGTTATTTCTCTGCATGCTGCCCTTGCTTACAGTGCTGGCTGCTTTGCCATGATAAAATCTTAGTTGCTGTAAAACACCCGTTTCCTCCTCCTCTCTCAGGCAGAGACTTATTAACTAGACACAATTATTTGATGACCTTTGGCAAGTCTTTATGTTGCCATATATTTGAAAATATGAGTCTGATTAAGAGGTCTTGAAAGTCAGGTGAACACTGTAACTATTGCTTGGGACCTAAGATTTCTCCATCAGCAGTGTCAGCAAGTTATTTCTAGTCCAGTTACTCAAGTTTACTAAAGTTATTTTTTCTTTCTGCTGATTTTGTCTCAAAAGATATCCACGACTCTTCTTGTGACAGCCTTTAAACCTCAGGTTTGTCTGTTCCTTCATTCAGTACATCACTATGTGATGGATCCATCAACGAACTGGTCAATTGTTGCAGGCTATTTAAGGCAT
Organism: Pomacea maculata; assembly: GCA_004794325.1. Taxonomy (NCBI): domain Eukaryota; kingdom Metazoa; phylum Mollusca; class Gastropoda; order Architaenioglossa; family Ampullariidae; genus Pomacea; species Pomacea maculata. The sequence goes on along the minus strand of SRHC01003314.1, from coordinate 63,785 downwards.
ATGTTTTAAAGCTTGGGGAAGTATTTTACAAAGTGTGCCTGCAAAGATGAACTTTTTTTGGTAGGACCTGCTTTCTGCAAAGTAACAGTTTCAACTTTGAACTTTGTTGAGTGCTTTTCCATTTGAATGGCACGTCCATTTTTCTGCCTGATAAAACATTTTCACTTTTTTGTCCTTCAAGAGCCTCTTTCTCTGAACCATCTGAGAAAGAAAGGGTGCAGTGATTTGTAGGGTAGGTCTAATGAAATATTGTCATTTTCATTGCCACAGGATATTCCAATAGACATGTTTTGGGCAGGAGTGGGCAACAGACATATTTTGGGCAGGGGTGGGAAGGAATATGAAGTTGCCATGTCAGTGTGTTTTTATTCCTTTTTTGCAAATATGAAGGAAATTAAAGGCCATAGGGCACTCTCCCTACACCGTGTCCCAGTGGTGTCAACCCAACATTAGAAACACTGTTTTATGCTGATAATGTCAAAACTGCATCTGACCTCTTCATTCTATTATCAAGCCTCACAACTGCATCTAATCATCTTCATCCTGACATTGTCATTATGCCTTAACCCTTCAGTAGAAACAAAATGACATTTTAGCCACTTTAACCCAATGTTCCATGTCACAATGGTATCTTAGCCAGTTAATTCCAATATCAGACTGTGTCATTATGATGTTTATATCTCACAATATTGGTCATTGTCAAATGCTTTTGGTCTTTTTACCTACCTGTATAAAAAGATACCATATAAATTTCTTCATGTAGCGAAAGCCAAATAACCTGAAAGCTACCTTCATAATATGATGTACCTTCTGACAAATAAAGCCACTTTACAAAAGAAAAATCAATTTATTTGTTAAAAAAGCATTTCTTTTCAAATAAGCTAATGAACAGATAAACAGAAAAATGTCTAAAGATTTATTTAGAATGCTTATCCTCCAGCACTACCTAAGGCAGCAAATATCAATGCTATCCCTACACATGCACAAATATGCATAAACATTAATCGATATTTAAAAACAATGGACAATGTACCTGAACAGATCTTAAGCTGCATGCATAATTTCTCACACCACCAAGCCTTACAATTTCAAATGCTCAAGTCCCTAATAGCAGTTATTATAAAAAATAAAAAAGAAGACATGGAACTGAGCGAAAAGTTATCACAATGATGATGGTGACAAAAATGAAGGAGTTAATTAATAACAGATTTCAGAATCCTAACATGTAGATTGACTCTTCCAGACATGAACTTCTTCTATCCCACACCAAAACATGAAGGGACACATAGTTTAAGTTTTTTTGTTGCATCACCATTCTTTCTCTTGCATTTCATGAGATACAGCAGCATGCTGTAAGTTTTGAAAAACAAGTTTTCTTTTTCAGCCTACATTAATAAAAGGCAGTAAATTAAGTATCAGAAGTGAAAACATTCTGTTCATTGTTCATGAAAAGTGTCTCAGATGAAAACACACATTAGAAGTTACATTATATCCAGATTTCTGCTTCATAATGCCTTTCTTCTCACCGTCAAATGGCACAGACTGTACAGAAGCTTAGCTGTGAGCAACTTTTGGCCTCGCAGTGACTACATCTTGGGCGATCACAAAGTACTACAGTTAGAATGTCACAGTTTCTGGGTCCCACATCAGCATGCAGTAATGTGACTAGATCCATATTGCTAGCACACAAGTGCTTGTCGCTGCTAGCACCCAGTAGTGTCAAGACAGAATCGCCCTGGAATTGTGATGATTTCTGTTGACAAACCCATCGAGACTGTAGGAGCGGTGAGTACGTGACTTGTGCCAGAACTGCATTTTGTCATCACATACGCTTGACATTGCCTGCAACAACAGAAACATGGATATATGATGAAAACAAAACTAAAAGTTGTAAAGCTTCAATTCTGCATTTGACTGCCGAAATTCTGTAACAATGATTTTTTCATATTATACAGTCCTTCCTTAAATTTTTACTAAAGGATGACAATGTTATAGTGATTAAAGTAATATTCTCACAGTGACCAACCTCAGCTATGTTGCAAGTTAAACATCAAGGACACTTAAATTACGGCAATAGAATGTCTTTACCTTTTATGCAGTTCCAAATAAACAAGAATGAAGAGAAAATAAAAAATCAGCCAAATTAAGCTGAAGTGCAAATATGCAGCATTTATGTCTCCTATTTTCTAAAAGCTCCCTCTTCACCATTTCCCAACACTTTGTATGTGTGTGTGTAAAATTACTCTCCCTTCAAAATGTTCCATTCAATGTTAACACATTTCTTTAAGACAAGATAATCTTACAGACTGGAAAGAAAGGACATACTTCCAGCTTCAGGGCACGATCCTTTGTGAGTGGCTGTGGTGGAATAACCAAATCATGAGCGTCTGCCAACGAACGTAAATGAAAGTAGTACTTGGCATAAACACTCGAGGGGACATTTATGTTAAACTGCAGCAGCTCCAGGACTTGACGCTCAAGCTCATTCCTGAAATAAAGTTAGAATCATTCAATGATAACAAACTCCACAAAATCTTTCATTATATACAAGCTGTTCAATCAATGTCTGACTAGATCACAAAGTAATTCAACTTCAAAATTTAAGTATCAATAACTCATAACAATGGGATTTCATACATGTGAAAATGCTCTTATCCTTCAGTTTAAAAAAAATGTGTGTATGTGTAAATGTGTCAAAGTGAAGCCGTTTAAATTCAATTTATATGCTAAAAAGCTGAAAAAATTATTCTTCACATGGTGAAAAAAAAGCACGAAACTGGAAGTGGATAAGTAATGAATTTTTTTTAAAAAGAAGAACAAAAAGCACAGAACACTAACATGTCATCCACCTGAATATCCTTCAGAATTTGGCAGAAATCAACATTCCACACAGCCTGGTCATCCCACACTTTAGAAGCAAGGATGATGGCACCCAGCACAAGGCGTTTCCAGTTGCCAGGATGGATGTCAATCTCAGCATAGGTCAGCAGCCGTTCTAAGTACACCTTGTGGCAGCATGGAAATCATGGTTTTGTTGAAAATTTAACCATCTCAGAGATGTACCAACTTATTCAGTTGGTATGAGTAGTCATAGGGGAAAAGAAGGGAATATTTTTATCTAAAGTGCTCCTCCCCTTCCCCCCTTTTCTCTTGAAAAGGAAGGTATTTCTATCAAAATTCTCAAATTTCCCTGAAAATAACTGTAAATATCACCCACAAGAGACATCTACTATGCCAAGTGACAATGTAGTCATAAATTACTAAAATGACAAAATTATCATTTACTCTAAAACCACATCAAACTTCGCCTCCAACTATCGGGCTAGATAATCTCCAGTATGTATAATTAACATTGCCATTAATTTGAATTCTAAGTTCTGACATCACTAAAGGATGCAGCCACAATGTGGCATGTTTACAAAGCTTTGGCTTAGTAGTGAACCTACAAAAGCAGTGACCCAACATTTTGTATTGTTCCAGAAAATAGTATCACAATCTCTATCCGAAACACAGGTGAAATTGCCAACATTCTGAGATTTGTATCTTGTGATTTCTAGAGTTATTCTTTCAGATTTTAGAAATTACTATCTAGTTGGTATCTTATGCTGAACTAAAACCCAGTAATATAAAGGTTAACATGTACACTGCCTAAAATCTAAAAAAGTAAAACCTCTCTTTACTGACCAATGTAACAATTGCACACTCAGCTGTCAACTGAGCAGCATTAAACAAGTTCCGTACAAAACGATAGATCAGTTTGTGTTCAGGATCGCGTTGACTGTAGTCCTCAGGAACAAGCTCTTTCTGCAAACATGATGTTGAGAACCAATTGTCATTTGAAAAAAAATTTCTATTTGAAGAAAAAAAATTAAAGATGCAAACTGACTGGACTGAGAACTGTAGAAAACAGCATTTTTCACAAACGTACACCGAACTCCAGTCTTTGTGGGGAAATGCACTCTACAAATTCAATTATTATTATTAAATCTTGATGATTAACCCAGTTCTGATCCTGAGATACAAGCCTACAAAATAGCATGTGCAAAAAGATATCAAAACTGCAACATTACAAAAATCCATGGATAGAATTGAATCTTTGTACATGATGATAATCCTTGGAGCATATCTCAAGAAATCAAAAGAGAATTCACTCAGATTTTGAGATATTATTTGCAAAAAGCTTTCTGCCCAGCCAATGAAAACTAATGTTCTAGTACAGTGGTTCTAAAAGTATTTCGGACCGCGGACCACTTTACTTAAGTAAAAATTATGGCGGACCACCAAGGCCTAAAAATCACTCTGTACTATGAATTTCACATTTAAATTGCCGCATTTGTTTCCTTACAATTCAAAACTAAATATCCTTTTGTGACAATAATATAGCAATAAGTTGACACAAAACTACCTCGTTATTTGTAATTAAAATGTTAATGCGAGGAATGTATCATTTTAAACATCACTTTGCTGACATATGACGACTGTCAGCCGTGGACCACCTGACCACACTTTGAGAACCACTGTTCTAGTAGACCTTGAGGCATTAACAATTTTATCAAACATTAAATTTTATAATGCTGGACATAAATGTAAAACTACCATTAACAAAGAGAAAAACTCATTGAATAACTGTCAAAATTTTAAAGTCTATCGGGAAAAGAAGGTTCCTCACAGACAATGGGTGCAGCTTTTCATCAAATATTTCCATAACATGGCTTTCAAGTAGTCCTGATTTCCCAGCATTTCTATCACGGTTACGTATATGAAAGTAGATTGCCAGAGCTACTGTTTTGATTGTACTCTTCAGGTTGGGTTGAGACACCGTAGAGTCATCAATAAAGATTGTGGAACAAGAGCTGAACTTCTTCAAATGCCCATATTCATCTACCTGCAGAAGAAAAACAACAAATTTTATTTTCCTGAAACTATTAATAAGTTAGATACAACAGTGAGATCCTGCTTTCCCACCCAGATTTTATACATTTCAGTAGCAAACAGATAATATGAACTTCTCAACACCTATTACCTATTAGCCTCCTAAATATATCCTTCGCATACACTGGTTTTTAACATTTTCGCCTGTAAATTATTATTACCTACAACATAAAGACTTTTCCCCACTAAAATAATATTAAACTTACTTGTATGTTTCAGGCATGATCAACTTCAAACCAAAAGTCTTAAAGGAAAATCAACCAAGAACTTTAAAGAAAACAACATAAGAAACAAATCTATCCCAAGTTTATAACTGTTATCTTAAATGAACTTACAAATTGAGGACGTCCTTCAGAACTTATTACCAACTGACTGCGTCGTCTCAGTTTATTATCTGAAGAAAATATTACATTCATTGACATAATATTTTCATTCACAAAGTAGCACTTTTGTTTAAGAAATTACCTTGTTATGTGCATTAAGGGCTAACATCCTGTCTCTTAAAAATAATCTCCCCTGTACATACAGCTCGAGACAATTTATCACATACAGCTAACAATATTATTGTACAATCAGTGGAAGAATGCTTAGCCATAACTGTTATTTTAAAGTAAATCTATACTAACAATTTCAATAGATCACTATACCAGTCCTAGTCAGGTAACACTGAGCAAAAACTACAAATGAAGTACATGTTGTTAATCTTAATGTGTAAGGAAAATTGCATGCTCACAGAAATGAGGTAAAACATTCATTGTCTGATCTTTTTAAAAGCAAAATACTGTAAATTTTGGTCTATTGAGCACACCTGTATGTAAGCCACATCCACTTTTTTTTTTTTTTAAATCTCTACTTTTTACACAAATAAGCCTTGTTGGTTTATAAGCTGCAAATATATACAACTTGAAACCTGCATCATAGAAATTTCATCTCGTTTTCAGCATGATGAGGGTGTGTCCTTTAGCAACTGATCTGAATGCTTCAATTATATCCGGCTTTGATTCGTTAACACTTTAGTGTGGAGCTCATCGAAAATTTAACCGAAATCTGAAAAATCTCCAAACAAGCTGCATTGTTTTGGGCTGGGGGAAAAAGTCACAGGTTACAGTCCGAAATTTACAGTAATAATAATAAAATAAATAAAAATATGATATAAAAATATTTAGATAATGATGACAGTAATAAGGAAGATATTTCACACTCACTTTTCTGAACCTCACTTTCAGACTTTGTTGAAAAGAGAGGTATTGCCTTTGGGTTGTTTGAAGGATCAATATCCATTTCTGGGAAAGAAAGGGAGATAAACACTTATAAAATTAATAGAATTTTGGAAAAGCTTGAACATTTTACATTTTCAGCAACAGTCCTGCTAACAATGCACTGTGTAAGTGAGAAGACCAATGATCCCCCTTTTACACAAAGCTGCCTTTCGTGTCTAGTCCTGGGTCTGTTATATCACACCAAGATTTGTATAAAAACAAACATTGGCCATAATTTTAAGCACATTAATTCTGGGTCTAAATAGTAAATGAAACATACTATAGTATGCGTACAAGTGTCTCTTTTTAATTATTCACAATATTATTAGTTGTAATATTATAGTACACTCTGAAAGAAAAATATGTTGATTTAAAGGATGCTAAATCTTACATTTATAAACATATTATAACTCATATGCTTGACCTGGAGAAAATTTGATGTTTCAAGCTTAAACAGCTCATTACATAAGCACATTGAATTTTTTTACCAAAAAGTACATTTGTAAGATTAGTTTCAACATTAAGTCACACATTTTTCCAGGGCTATAATATTAGTAACAGCCTTATGATCCACTAGGGGCTGATAAGAAACAAGAAGAAGAATATTAATAAGTAAATGTTTCATGTGGTACACTTTGTAAAAATGTTGAAATGAGAAGTATGATGCACATCTTCATTCAAATAATGCCCAAATACCATTCCAGTACCAAATGCAACTATCTTGTATATTATTCACTTATTAAATCTATCCTTTATATAACTCTATATGCAATCTAAACAGCTCTTTACAATACTGTGCTGCTTATATACTATTGATAAGTTACACAGAAACAAAATAACTTTTATGTTATATTTTTTTAATTTTTATAAAATTCTTACATGTACATTTCAACATTTATACCAAATAAGTGAATCTGCTTTCTTGTCTATGATGCATAATACTGACTGTACAAACTCTTAAGTTGACTTTTCATAAGATAATAGATATTGTATGTAAGAGTGAAGTGACTATCTTATGTTTTAAGTAACTACACACTAAGACAAAATAGCATGCTTGAATTATTTGAAGGCACCATCTCTTAAGCTTATGTTATTTAAAACCCTTGATGCATCTACAAAGATATATCATATCTGTAGCAGCATTTTTCGGTCCTTTATCTCGGCAGTATACCCTACTGCACTGTTGGACTGACTGAAACCTGGTGAGATCTAGATCTATGAATGTGGCATAGATGACATTTACAATGACTTTAGATATTATACTGTGATTTGTTTTAGGTAGCTGAGTTTAGTTTACACAACAGTGATTTGGGCGGCTTATGTCTACTGTTTAGGTTGGAGTAATCTGGAGTAGATGACTATTAGTTTGAGTTGCATTTGCATCTATGACAGGAAAACTTGCATTGTTTATCCAGCAGACATGGGTATTTGTCCTATTTATCAGGTAAGGTAGATCTAGCAGGTGACAGTTCATTGCTTCTTTAACCACTAGTACTAAGATAACTTTACATAGATTCTTAAGAAGAAAACAGTACATGTGATAACAAAACCAAATTTTCTACAAACGCTAGATACAAATAAATTCTTGGATGCTTGCTTACTAAAACCAAAAGACTGATAAAAGAGCCTAAATTTGTAAGGTCCTGCTTAAAATGTTGATAATAATTTGGTTCAAAAGATACTGGGATTAAAATAATGTATTTTTAACCTAGTGGATGAAATCTGTAATGAAAACTGCAACTGTTTTTGAAAAAAAAAATGCTTTCACATTAACACCCTACTTAACCCTAAACGCGACACAAGGTTCAAAGTGTTCATGTCCCCATGACAAATGGAAAGCAAACAATCGTCATGATGTCTCTTACCTTCTGGTTCACGCTCACTAATATGTTGAGGCACGACTGAAAGTGAGATATTGCTTTGTTGTTGTTGCAGTCCATGGCCTAGCTCTCCAAGATGTTGACCCTGAACTTCTACCTCCGACCGCGACGGCTGATAATTTTCTGCAGTTTTCTTGCCGTGACTCTTAGGGCTGTGGTAAATACAGCAAGACTGTTTGTTCCCCATCCTTTTAATGTCCAGGTCTTTCACCAAACACACGAATCCTGGGAAGAGAGACTACACCCAGCAATTTTTTTTCAGAACATTTCACATCACCCATACGGGTGTTATATGCATGACAGTATAATCGATAAAGATTACATGACTGTTACAATATCCCGCTGCTCAGAGAAATCTGCCACTTTTCAAAAGCCTTGACAGGGTATCGATCTCATTTTGACAACAAGAACAAAGAGTCTGCTACGGTGCTCGTTCAGAAGGTACGGCGCCTGATGCTCCACAAACCATACCAGTCCACACCCCTACTTTCATCGCAATGTCAAGATATTTTCTCGTAAATCAGTTTTCATAGTCCCAAAACCCTATTTCTTAAGTGAAGTCAGACACAAGTTTCTCTTTCCAAAATATTTTATCTTGTCCATAAAGGTACTTGCACCCGGTCTGGAAGCGGAAACGAGGGCTACAATAACACAACTTTTCGTTACAAGCACGTGGATTGGCCAAGAAGGAAAAAAGAAGACAACTTCCGGTAGAATTACCCCGCGAAAGTTTGTCTGCAAGATGGCGGTGTTCGTGTGTATGTTTTGAAATATGGAGTACGTCTTCCGTTCCTGGATAGTTCGCAGGACGATTTACATATAATTTTTAAAACAGCAGGTAAACAGTTTAATGTTTTGAGTTATTGTTTCCTCATTCTTTTGTGGGCAGGGAAGATGTATTGGCAGGAATTTATGCACGAGATCACTGACGACCTATAAAGTAAAACTAACACCTGTTTTCAGTTTGAACAAATTTATTGCTTTGCCATAATCGTTTATGGCACGGTTTTAGTGACGATGATCGTGAAACAGAGTTAGAAATCAAACGTTGTCTTCTTTTTGTCTCAACAGCTAAGATAGATTTCTAGGCTTACAGTAATTTATGCCATATTTTAATATTTTAGTCTGTGTGATAACAACACTATGAATATATGATTGATTGCATAACAAATATTAGCACAAGTGTGTCTAAGGGAAGAAAATGAAAGACAGGTGTGTGATCTGAAGCATTGGTAATAATGTATCAAAGACAATTTTGCAGCGAAGTAAATGGCTAGAAGGAATAGAATAGTGCTTTCGGAATGTTCGAAAATTCGGTCTGAATGAACTAAAAACACGGTTAACATTCGCTCTAGTGTCAGATGAATGTGACATTCGTGTATATATTGCAGTCTTTAATGTGCAGTGTAAAATGTTAAAATCAGAGTTCTTGCACATTTTGTGGATATCATACTGCAGTGTTAAACGGCAATATTAAACTGCAAGTGTCAACGTTATACCCTCCTTTTATTTATTTAGAAGAAAAGGGACATCATGCTACCTCCCAAGAGATACAGTGGAGAATTTAAGTACCTGGGCTTCAGAAGCAACAGTAATGATTGGAAAAGGGGCTTTATTGTCTTGGAAGAATCAGAAGGAATTCTGTACTTGAAGACACATTTGGATGCAAATCCACAAAGGGTCTACAAGCAGTCAGAGGTAAATAATCACACACACGCACAAAACAAACAAAGCAAAATCAGGGTTAGGGTTTATTTGCCTTTGTGCTAATTATCATTTTTATGTCTTTCTTTAATTTTTTAAGTATAATATATTAAATATAATAAATCAGTATTATCCTATCAGCAGTAGAAATTATACACACATTCAGTGATAGGGGTGAAGCAACCTTTATGACAATGACAATGACCAACTTTATTTGTCCCAGTAGGCATTTTGAACATGGGAAGGTGTTCTAGTCCCAAAAATGAAAGTTAAAAAATTGTTAAAAGATGCAGCATTAAAAAAGGTGTCAGCAAGTGGAAAATATGAGCAAATGAGAAAGATATGGGCAAATGACAATAATAAAAATATACTTAAGTCAAGGCCATTCATATGCACACCTACAATATCACATACACACACCACTGACAATTCATCTGAGATTGAGCAGCTGGACTGCAGATGGCACAAATGATTTCAGGTGCCTATTGCTTTTACATATAGACATGGCATAACATTTACCTGAGCTTAGTAATACAAATTCTCTTGTTAGTACATGTTCAGGTATTGACTAAATGCGGGAAGCTTTCCTTACTATTTGTTGGTCACAGAAAGAAACTAAGTCCCATTGTCTGATACCAATTATCTTAGAACAGGTGTGGACAATACTGTTTAGAGTATTCCTATCATGGACAGAGAGATTGTGAAACTAGCATACAAATGAAAAAGATAAAAGACTCAATAAACGACTGGTAGAAATAGCCTAAGATTGCTTGACTAACTGAAAAATTATTTAGCTTACACAGAAGGTAAATTCTTTGTTGGCCATGTTTAATAATGTGTTTTGGTGTTTAAATGGCAATTAAAAACAGTCCCCAAGTATCTGAAAGAGTTAACAGTTTTAACAGGTTTACTGTGTATCATACTGGGCTCAACAAAATCTTTAATTCTCCTAAAGTCTATATTTATTTCTTTTGTTTAGCAAATATGTTTCAGTTACAAAACAATGCCATTTTGTATGATGCATTTGTAATACATCTATATTACTATAACTGTATAAGCAGTTACAGTAAGTATATCTCTTGCTTAATTTGAAGAAGCAAAAGAAATATTGAAATAGATGAAATTGAAAAGACAAGAGAATGAGAATCTTTCCTCATGTCCATGTAAAGTATAAAATTAACCAAAAGGTGGAACTGGACCTAAATTGGTTATTTATTAGGGTCATTTATGCAGAACAAAAATTATTATTTAATTTTACAAGTGTTGTTCTATTTTTTCCCCCAGATCAGTGTTGAAAATGTCAAAGAATGCAGCTTAAAATCATCTCGAGTCATCATTGGCTTTAAATCAGACCTAATCTTGCATTTTCGGCAGTCAATTAGTGATCCAAACAGATTGGAAGATGACATTAACAGGATTCTTCACAGTCTCTCGGGTAATCCTCTTTTTGAAAAACTGTTTTTCAGTGGAAGGCATTATATCACTAGTATTTTGTCCAAGTTTGATGAAAACGGTGGTCTTCTGACATGAAATCGTTTATCGTTTCATTGCCCTAGAATGAAAAAAATTACTTGATTTCCAGTTGTTAATGCTCTGTGATAGGTTTGAGTACTTTCTTATTTGTCCATCAACTGCATTGTGACATTATGCACAAAAATGCTTATTCTTTATATAATGTGTAGTCTGGCCATCAGGCAAGAAAAGGTTGGGCACCACTGATTTAGATTTACTTCTTTTTCATGTCTCCACAGCTAATGGCAAGCTGTTGGGAAGAAATCGTGCTGAAGTTGGGTGCTCTATGCCCCCTCCCCAAAACAGAATCCATCAGAGTCCCAGTCATGTGCGCAGTCACTCACATGATAAAGAAACTAAATCTCTTTCGGATCAGCGTGTTCCTGTGAGCATTCCAACACCTGACAGCAGTCCAGGAACCTCTCCTTTGCGGTTTACCAGGTAAGTCATCCTCGCAGTCTTGGCATAGGCCGCAGTTATAGATGTCTTTAAACATTTCTAGAGTAATGCTCATTTGTTCAGACTGCAAAAATTTAAATCATGACTTGACACACATTTTTCATTAGATTTAGATAAAGTCTATTTTTTTAAAATATAGTAGATTTAATGAGGTTGGTCTTATATTAGCAAAATAAACCTACTCGAAATTTAATCATTTTTAAATTTGATGTCAGAAGAAGTGAGAACAGGATTGCACTAGAGAGAGAGAGAAAAAAAATGAGGGAAAAGGAAAGAAAGATCAACCAACAGTGAAGAAAATCTTTGACAACCCTATGCAATTTGTATTTTCTGTGATACCCAGTTGTATTTATTGACTTATTTCTTTAAGTATGCTTTTATTTCATGCCAAATGCACTCTAAAGTTTTTGTTTGTTTATTCACACTTTCTATACACCAAGGGATGATGTGCTGCATAACATATCTTGCTCTATTCAGCCAACAGTATTTTCAGAAATGTTTACAATGAGTTAAAAAAAAGAATTAAAAGTGGGATTACAAAGGTATAGCTTAATACAAAAGTGTTGCTGAGATCACAAGCGACAAGGGTTTCATTTTTTTTTTTTAAGTTGGGTTCTTATTTATTTATTTTATTTTATTTTATTTTTTTTTGCAGATTTCTATTTATGTGTAATCTGCAGTTACTTATCCAGTGAAGGGAGACATTAGTAACACTAGCTTGTTAACATATATGTGGATGTGATTTCTTTAGATACACATTAAAACATGTCCTGTCGCACATTAGTTTCTTCATAAATATTCATGTTGTAAAGTTTTTGTTTTCAACAAATTTATTTTCAGTATGAAGGAGAATAGAAGGTCATGCCAGGAAAAATCTCAAAAACTTGATGAAGAAAGCAAGGAGAATCAATTCAGGTATGAGTTCATCTTTAAACTTTTAAGTCTAAAATAAGCATCATGTTTACTTTTGGAGAAAAAGAAGAAACTCCTATACACTTCTATACTTTTCTTTAAACAAGTCTAAAATATTTTATGAAAATCTTAGTTTGAGCATCAAAAGTGATGTTTTCAGGGGACCTATAAGTACAGAAACAGACAGGCAAGGCAAGAAAGCAGAAAGATTGCCATTGCAGGTGTCAAGTTCCAGTTTTTATGGAAGTACTACTGCTTCTTTACATACAACTTTTAAAAAAATTGCAAGGTGAGTCGTAGGATTTAAACTTAGAATAAGAGACAAATAAAAAAATGGTAATAGGAAACCCTCTATTTTTGGCCTGGGAGATATATATATATCACTAAAGAATGTGTCAGAACAGAATTTTGTCCTGTGTACAGATACTTGCTTGCATTCAGTTTGTTCCCTCTTTAATTTACATGAGAAAGTTTTTTCTTTATTTACAGGAGAACTCCTAATCTAATAAATTCCTCTCCAAGTCCAGCACCATTTTCAGAAAACAAAACCCAGCTTGGTGCTAATGTTACTTATTCTTGGAACAAGCCTAATCTGTCATCATACAGTAGCAAAGAGAACACACCTGAACTTCATGGGTAAGGTGCCACAGTGCATACTTTTCCATGAAACTAATTCTCTGCCCTGAATACAAAAATGTTGCAGTGTCAAGAAAGTACCCATGATGCTTTAAAACTGAAATACGTTAGATAAAGCTACTGGGTATTGTTTTCATTTGTTAAAACACTAAAAAGACATCAACTTCAGTTTCAGTCGAAATCAACTCCATTTAATTTCAGTGGTTACTGTTGATAATAAATTCCAGTATCCAGAAACAGTATTTTTCTGTTCTTCTTGCCGATGTGTGGTGGTGTTCAATGCTGTTTTTTCATTTGGCTGTTAACTGTGTCTGTGTTTGTCCAAACAGATTTGCCAACATTGGAAATACTTGCTACATGAATGCTATCCTACAGTCTTTATTCAGCCTAGACACTTTTGCTACTGACCTCACAGCTTCATGCAGAGCACACAACCGAGTTCTCTTCAACGGATCTCTTGCAGTGTAAGGCTGTTTAAAGTGGGGTTTTTTCCCCTCATATTTTGGTTTAGCTATTTTTGAGAGAGAGTATGTTAAAATTATTTTATATTCTCCATATTATTATTCTTGTATGTTCTCCTTGCCTTGGAAATCATACTAAAAGAGGGTTATTTAGTAAGATGCAACCTGTGTCAAAATTAGGCTTAATTCGGCTTTTGGTCTATCTGCTTTAGTGCCATGACCAAGCTTTTGTATGGCCGAAGAAAGCCACAGTTGGTTGAGATGCAGAAAACAGAGCTGCTGCGAAATGTAAAGAGGGCAATATCATCCACAGCAAAGCGCTTCTCAGGCAGCCAGCAGCATGTAAGCCGCCTTTTAGTTTGCCAAAAGATTTTTAACTTATGGTTTACATCAAAACTTTTTATTTTTCTTTTCCTTGTACTGTACCAGATGACATCACTATATAGAGACCACCCTGGAAGCTAACTTTCAAGGTCCGCCATCAACCCTATTTTTGCTTTTAAATATAAAACTTTAACCATCAGATTTAAGGTTTTAACTTAATTCATAGCCTTTGTTTAATTGTGGTCTTTGCAGGGACCACAACATACTTTTTTAACACACTACTTTTATATTATTTTCCCTTTTTAGTCAGGTCATTTTGTTTAGTGGTTGTAATATTGCATCACCTTCAGGTCTTGTTTTTTTTTTGACATTTAAAAAATGTGACTTTCTCATTATTATGTAACCTTAGTTGATAGTATGGTATAAAACACAAACAGCAAGCCCAGATATCTTTTTCTATTGTAAATGTTTTTCACAAAGGGATAAAAAATGCATCAATGTTGCTCGTAACAAAGTAGAAATTTACTGTCTTAAAAATATTGTTGAACATTTATATTCCCTAGTTAGGAATTTACATTTTTTTATATTTGTCTTTTATTTGTTATCAGTGTTGTTATTTATTCTTCCATCATTGACTTGTTTGCTTGTTCTTCTGTCCCTTGTATTTGCTTATGTCTTATTCTTGTTCTTATGCACTAAGAGGATGCTCCTTGTGAGTGTGAGTATGTGTTATGTGAGTATGTGTTATATAAATTTTGCATTTAATAATATTATTATGTATAAATCAAAAACTTTCTTTAAAAATATTCAATAGAGCATAAAACTCAAGAAAAAAATTTAAATGTTATAAATATGTACTCATCATATTGTGATTTTATCATTATCAGGATGCACATGAGTTCCTTGGTCAGGTGCTTGATCAGCTAAAAGAAGAAATGATTAAGGCCTCCAAAACATCAGATGTAAATGGCGACTGTCATCTTGCTATTAATATGGCAGACACAGCCAGTGTAACACCTACTGCTACACCAGTGAAAGACAAAACATCACCACCAAACAACAGACGCGATGCTGCTGAGACCCCAGAATCAGTCATTAAAAAACATCAAAACCTGATAGCCAACCCTACTTTGGCCAACTTTGAGTTTGAAGTTGTTCATAGTATTGAATGTCTAAGGTGAGACTAAGATGCATTGTCTGTCACATTCCCTTATGGGGCCCTAGTTATGAAATGGGGGAAATTCGTTACCCTGGGGCAACATGGGAAACTTGAAGACAAGTGCTTTGTTTCCAAAGTTATAAAGTGGTATCCAGATCTCGCATTTGTTGGTTTACTCCCGGAACTGTAGTTATAAAGCAGTGACAAAGGTGTTGTAAGAAAAAGAAACATGAAGTAGTGTCTCTGGGTCTGATTTTTTTTTTTTTTTTTTTTGTAGAGGGTTGGATCTTGGTGTAAATTTTTACTTGTTTGTCAGTAGTCAAGCGGCAGAGTAGGAGAACATATTATTCCTCACTCTACTGCCAAATGTTTTGCACCGTTTCTGGCATCCAAATTGCTGCCATACACATTTTTTATTACACTCACTGATGATATTAAGTAGTCATTTCACATCTTTTTTTTCTGATTTCACAGTTGTGAAGAGGTTGTACATAAAGCTGAGCAGTTTAATGATTTATCAGTCGATATACCATCTAGTTGGTGAGTATTCTTTCTCATTTATTACTGAATAGCTGCATAAGTATTTTCTAATATTTTCTCTCACTCACACAAAGACACACATACAACGAAGAGAAAAGTTATAGTTTGTAACTATATAAGCACAATGTCCAATTTCCAAATCAAGAACTTAGAAAAATATTCAGTTTCTATCCTATCATCAGAAATCTCTTATCAACCACTTTGTGTGGTTAGTACCACCTCCAACTTAACACCAGACTAACCCAACAACCACCAAAATACCTCTACAGTACTTCCCCCAAGCCAAGTTTAAGTGTCACCCTTAAAGTGAATTTTAAGCAAAATACCTAAAACTGACAACAATGAATAAACTCTTCAGTTTCTTATAAAGATTTGCACATCTTCAGCTTTTAATGATCGTATTATCATTCTTTTACCAGCTTTAGATTTTCAATTGTATTCTGTGTCAGTCGAGAGTAATTTCAGTACTTCAAACACTTTTTATAAAATTTATTTTGATGAAAAGTTAACTTTCTTTTGGCTAATCCACATGACTGTTTCAGTGTTTCTGGGACTCAAATATCACTTCAGGATGCACTCAGCGTCTTCTTCCAGAAAGAAACAATAGAGTATACGTGTGAAAAATGTGGACACAAAAAGGCAGATGTGTCTCACAAATTTAGTAAGGTGCCAAGGTAGGCAAGTTTCCTGTTAAATATTCTAATTTTTGTCAGGGGCATTATTGTTTTTGATTCAATTTTCAACATTTGGAAAGAAGATACTTATTGTTACATTTTCTTCTTAGTTTTAAAAGATATCTGCACAAAAGAAAAAAAGTGTTGCATAAAAGATCATTTAAATGTAGCCAGATATTTGATAGTGTGAGTGGTTAAAGATCTTTTAGGTACCTGCATAGGGGGGATTTTGGTGCCCCATACCTAAGGAAAAAAATGCTACTTACATAATTTGTTTTTTATTTTCTCCTGAAAGTTTAAAATTATAAAAATTGCTTGAAGTTGCCTTAAGCTTTAGGTAAATGCTTTGATTAAGTACCACATTAAGCCAAATGTTTAGGATCTTGACCTTTGTTGATGCAGAGTGCTGATACTTCATCTGAAGCGCTACACATATGATGCTGGCATGTCACAAAATAGCAAAATGCGACAGCAGATACACATCCCTCAGTTCATATCCTTGTGGGATCACTGTGACCAGACCACTCAACCACACATGCCCTTTGCCTGTGTGACAACTAGCAGGTTGCTTATTCATTTTGATTAGATTCTGATTGGTATGGTCACGATCACCATGGTTATTGTTATCATTGCCATCATCATCATCATCACCAATCAGTCATCAACAATATGACTTTTCTACAAACAAATACAAATGGTATCTTTGCTAATACCATCACCATTAACATAAACACCTTTCCTATATTTGTCCTAAGAAAATGAGGGTATTTCGTCACGGTTGGTGACCTATGGCAACATCCAATCAGCATTTAGCAGCTTTCTTACTAGGGAGCACGGGGGAGAGGGGAAGCTTATGTGCATGGCTTGGTTTGTAGGATTCTTTCATTGTGGGCATCTTCTATGAGCTTAACAATTTCAGCTTCCTTAACATGGAGAGAGATCAATTTAAAATCAAAGAGAAATTCTGAGCCACTTTCACTGTTATCTGCTCTTGCCAAAGTAGTAATTTTTAGGTATTGGGTAGAGGAAACAAAGCAAATTGATGAAAGTGAAGCATGACTTAGTCTGCTTAACGCGTGAAAGTCTTGCACAGTCTGTCTGTGTCTGACTCTTCCACAATTAACTGCGTGCTGGCAAAGAGGACATTTGTCAGCTGCTACTATCAACACCTCTCTTCCCCAGTGAGGAGAAGTACACAGAAGGGGTGGAGCATTGTTTTCACTCATTTCAACCAAAGATGTGCAGTAGCTTCTTCATGAGCAGCATATTTATTGGTTAGCATAGGGGTGCCCAACCTACGGCCCGCGGGCCATATCCGGCCCGCGAAACTTCTGCCCACAGTGCAGGAAATCGGCATGTTAGTAATAAAAAAAGACCTAAAAAAAAAAACCAAAAAAAGGGAAGAAGTATTTATACCCACGTAGGGGCGTTTCCCAATCTTTTTTTCTATGGACGAACATTTCGATTCAGTGCTCCGACTTGGTGTCTCTACGGTGAGGCTGGACATTCAGAAGTTGGTTTCGGGAAAACAACTTCAAATATCCCACTAATTACTACATAATTAATGGTAAGTACACATTGTTTCTAATAAAAAATGGTATCTGGTCTATTTTTTTTTTTTTTTTTCTTTGTATTTTTGCGGTGAAGTGGCCCGTGACACGGCTGTCCGAAATGGATATGGCCCGCAGGCCGAAAAAGGTTGGGCATCACTGGGTTAGCACAACTAAAAGCCTAATTTAATAATTATATGGGCTTTTAATAAATAGCAAGCTTAAAACAACAATAACAATATACTTAAATGATATGGAGACAGGCTTATCTGATGCAAAGAAAATTCTTCTCTCTTCTGTGTGTATGTGGTTGATGGGGATGTAGAAGGGTCATTTGTCAAAGCTGTAACAAAAATTATTTCTTCTTTATTAATCTCTATCTATATATATATATAGAGGATCTGGTAAGCATATCACAATGAAATTTAAAGACAATAGGCACGTTTCTGTTTCTCCAACGATTCATTCCTGTTACAAAATATTGTGTAACAGCTTAATGAATATTATTAATACATTTATTAAAATATGTCTTGTTCCCTCCTCCCACTGTTATTTTGGAATTAATGCCTGACAGTGCAGCACACATCTTTTACTTTACTTTTCTCCAAGCCTTGCAAAGAAGTTCGAGTGGCCACTGTAGGCAGTTGCTTTGCTTGTCGCAGGGACACTTATGCTCTCACTTTTATACCCACTATGTAATATCAGGATCCAGCTGATTAAGCATGTCGTTTGTGTGAAAATCCTAATACAAAACGTCAGCTGCATACTGTTGAGTTTGCTGTCAGCACAAAGTTCTGTCTTCATATATCATACAACATAGTTTTTAATCATTTGCCATCTGTAAGACATATAATATTAATTTTTCTCTTGCCATTTTAAGATTTACTGTTGCGGCAATTTATATCGTTTTCACTCTTTCTCTTTACACTCTGTCTTTATAAAAGCAGCTGAATAGCTCAACCCCACATCCACTTTACCCACCGACCCCCGCATACTGCCCTTGTACCTAGATTTAACACTTCCTTTTGTACATTTTCAGTTAATGTGATTCATTTATCTTAATTGTCATTTTCAACTTGCTTCCAGGAAGGAACATTTGATAGCTAGAAGGTTATTCTAGGTAGCTTTTATTTTATAAGTTAAAGCAATAAATTATGGCTTTCTTTTTACATTCAACATTTTTTAAATTTAAGTCAAAGCATTCTGAAGATAGACTTTACCTTGATGTGACTTTGTCATTTATTTTATGTTTACTTTTACTAACTGTCCACTTTTTATCGCTAAACGAAGAGTTTCTGTGACAAATGGTTTTGTTAATTCTTGTGCTTTTGTGTGTCTCAGTCCATCCAAGCTGTCATCAGACTCGAGCTATAAAAGGCGCAAGCCTCCACATCTGGCACAGTATGGGTCATTCTTGTCTAATAACTGAAATACAGTTATATATTACTGTGTATTAAAGGTTAAATTTAAAAATAAGATTTATTTGTTCTCTCTAAAGTGTTTTTGGTTTTTTCCTGTTTCTGATCCCTTATTTCTATTTTTTTTCTGCATCACTACCAACCATCTCTTCTTCAGATACAATTCAGAGTTTATCCATCCATAAAATGCAAGGGATTTTCACACTGCCATTTTAAATTCTTGGGGGCTTACAGAACCCCCATATAAAATTACTGGAGATCTTATCACTTGCAAAGTACAGATGTATGTACATTTGTTAATATCATTGCAATCTTGCTTCTTGATATCAAGAAACTGTTTTAATTATTACTGTCATGTTTTATGCATGGTAAACTTTATCACTGACATTTGATTGCAAAGAATGACAAAATAGCAGCTTCCACATGTCTGGTTTATTTACAAAATATCGTAAAAAGATCGTAGATCTAAACTATTTTACATCTTCAGATTCCTGATGCCAAATTTTTTTTTGAAGACTGTCTTGGCAAATCTACTTTATGGGATTTGGCTTTCTCTTACATGATAGGAAACGCTACAGCTGTTCTTTTTGGCCAAAAATGTTAAGCACAAAATAGAGGTTATGCTTCTTATTCAGGTCTTCAATTTAGGTTAAAGTAAAATAATAATGGAACTACAAATGAAAGATTTTGTTATGTGCTCCCCATAATTTTATCAGGATCTTTTAAGTACCTTTAGACATGTTTGCCTTAGCCAGTATATTGCCTTGCTTGTCTTTTAAAATGCTTTAATTATTTAAAAAGGTTTTTTTTCTTATTTAAATTGTCTCAGCCATTGACTGTTAAATGTGCATTATACCCAACCAGTTATTTTCATTTGCAATTGCTGTTTAAATCTTTTTTTATCAGATGCATCGAGCAAAGGTTAAAAGCAAAAAGTGACCCCAAATCTTCAGTCATTTCAAAGGATCAGATTTTTTTTTGTTTTTGACAAGTATAAAATATAATCTGTCTTAAGCCAAGTTTTGCTTTAAACTCAATTTTAGTCAAAGAAATTGCATAGTATTTTAATTGTTTACAGAAGCGTTGATGAGCAGCCAAATCTGAAAGTGCGTCGTCTTTTTGGTGATGAACCAAACAGCAGGCATTGTAGTTTGGCTGGAGACGAGCAACAAACCAAGAGTCTAGCCAGTCATGACAAGAAAGGACTTGAACATAACAGCTTTGTAAGCCAGGTTAATACAAATGTGTGAGAAGTGTATTTCACCATGAAAGATGCTTGTGAATATTACCAGGAAAGAGCTGTAGCTCATGTAACAGAATGTTCACTTTTTGTTTCGTGGAACTTTAAAAATATGATTTTTTTTAGTTAGTAACTCTAGACTAATGGGTAAAACAATTTTTAAAAGACACCATTTGACAGTTAATTGTATAATGAAATGTGCAGATTGACTTGCTAGATGAGGAAGAGAAACAACTGAAGCAGGCTTTGGCCCTGAGTCTCAAGGAGGTCAGCCCTCTAGGCTTTGACCACAGCTACACCACTGGCAGCATCAATGTTGAAGAGGATGCCAACAACAATGCTGCCTGGAATACAGTTCATGCTGAGATGGACACAACTGCAGGTAACTTAGCACTGAATTGTTATTCTCTTATCATGCCTAATGTAATGGGAGCTTTATATTATGATTGGAGTTTACAACTGTGGTAAGGCTTTTCACGTAGCAGGTCCTGAAGAAAAAACATGTATGAAAAAGATAATCTGTCAGACCATGTGTAAAGTTTTTTTTTTAAACACACATATATATATATGCACCTCGTGTAGTTCTCACCCTTATCCTCATGGCTTTCGGATTTATTTTCTCTTATCATTAGCCCCTCCCTAAGCAGAAAGTGGCCAATTAAATATTGTATGTCTTGAAGCTATTGTCAATTCACTGTTTTTGAACACACTAAACAAAGAAAACATATGGCTAAGTAGAATGTTTGGTTTTTTTTTTTAATTATTTTGTTTCCGTAGGTTCTTGACAGAAGAATTTTAATTTTGTGCATTGGTACCTCTTTTTGCCTAAATGTTTCCTGGACTTTTCAAATCAGTTCACTTGCCCTATTTCACATGGATTTGCTACAGTAAATTTCATGTACTTTTTAAAATGATTTGTATTTGTAATCTTGATGTAGATCATGGATTTTTTTTTTCATCTGATTATTCAAAGGGTTTTGAAGGTTATATCAAAAGTGTGGAGTGCCTCTGGCTTTGAGCCACATTCAGGGGAGAAAATCTCAAACTGTCAAATGTGAAGGCTTGACTAACGCTGTCTTCATTGAATAATAAAAAATAATATTTTGTTTTGAATTTATGGTTGCTAGTCAGTAAATAAATAATTGTTCCAATTATACTATGCTGGCTGTGGTGACAGAAAGAAGTGTATGTTTTATTTGTCCAGATATTGCAGAATCAGATCTGGAGAAGATGACACTGGATCAGCAAATTGCAATAGCAATCAATCGAAGTCTTGCTTCACCTTCCTCATGCATAAATGTAGTCTCCCCCTCAGAACACTTCACCCCCTCCTCATCACCACCGCTGTCTGCTCAAGCACCTCAGGAATGCTTGGTTTCTCAAGATAAATTGTATACAAGGAAGTCAAAAGACTGCAGCAAGAATTACATTCAGGCCCTCAATCCTAAAGACACCCAGATATCTTCTCTTTTGCTGTCACAAAGGCAAAAGAGCACCGAAAACATCAGGGAGGGATCTCAGGAAACAGAGGAATTTGATGGAAGATTAACATACAAAACCAGCACGCCAAGCACTGCTAAATTGTTTGAATCAGACAAACCTAGAGACTCTACCAGGGACACTATACACAAAACTATTGTCTCAAAGGTCATTGATTCTGCCAAGTCAACAGGTGCTACAAAATCTCTGAGTGGCTCTAGTATTGAAGGGGGTCCGGATGATATTTTTTGGGATGCTGATGCTGAGTGGACTAACTCTGGATCACCGTCTAAAGAAGGATCAAGACTGAATGCTGGTGTGTTTCAAAGTCACAGAAGTGTTAATATTCAAGATGGTTTTTTGACTGGGACATCAGAAAACTCATCAAAGTTTAGTGGAAGTTCTGATGGCCATAAAGCTTCAGGGAGTGAAAATGTGGCAGAAGAAAACAATCAGGACAGACTTGACAAATCTCCATTGTCATCCAAATTGCCTTCAATAGCATGCTTCCGAGGTTCTTTGTTATCCATTCTTGATCAGACAGGAACATCTGCTGCAACCTTACAAAAGTCAGACACAAACTCTAATAAAGCTTCAGATTGTAAAAATGTATGTCAATATCCTAGAGTAAAAAGACTAAAAAGTGAGGTGATTGAAAGTCGCTCAAGTTGGCCTTTGGAAAACCATATTCTTAAAGAGTCTGGTGCCTTGGAAGCAAGTGCAGTTTTGTCCACAGTTGAAGAAAAATCCAGTATGGATGGAAGACATTCTGATATTTCTTTAGAAAATGTTGCCTGCATTTCTAAGGTCAGAGAGGATAGGTCACACGATAGGAGAGAATGTTGTATGGTGGCTGGTGAACCACTCATTACAAATCATGAGGAGTCATCTGTACCAGGCTTCTTAGCTTCAGTGCAGAAGGGTAAGTCATATGTTAATTATAAATGTCCAGAACACTAAAATCATTTTTATTAATGTTAATAGATTCGTCCACCATACTTTTATTTCTGTTCCCATTACATTGCATGCTTGAAATATAAAATGACAGTGGTTTATTGATTTAGAAAACATTTCAGATTTCTTTCATGATTGCTGAATAATTTGTACATTTTTGGTAAATTAATCCTTGTCAAATTTTTACATTCCACTGGTGCATATAGTGAGAAGACTAGTAAAACATCAGACCAGCCTTCAAATGTACATGATACAAATCAATTATGCATAGATAACAGCTTCAATACTTTTTTTTTATGGTGGGGGGCTGGTTTTAAAACAGGAAGAACAAAGATACAGTCAAACAAAGAGAGTCCACCTATTACTCTATAGTAAGGTTTGTGTGGGGTTTTTTTCAATCTTTGTTTTTGAATAGCCAAGCAGAAAGAAGTCATGGAGGAGAAAGAGAATATTCTACCTCATGACAACAGCCTTCCATGTCAGACATTACAACTGGATAACAATCTGGAGGATAAGATTGCTGAGCATAAGGCCAAAGTTTCAGAAATGGAAGTAAGATTGCCCTACCTACCTTTTATGGTTTGACAATTGTTGCCAAAATGTTTGCAAAAGTCTAATTGTTCAAACGAACTTATAGTGATGCTATGAAAAGTCGCCATGTTTTATTTTGTGTATTTGTTTAGAACTTGTAGATTTAGTTTATGACTTTATTGTGTCAGTGCAGTCACATTTTATGCACTTTTCTGTTATCAGAGAGGAATACTACCTTACACATACAGGCTAGTCAGTGTTGTTAATCATCTGGGAGATATGTCTGATTCAGGTAATAAGATTTTTGTGCATTTATTTTATTCCTGTCTGTAATTACTTTATTGTGTGCATCAGTTTGGGTGCTAAGAACTTTGTGTTAGATTTGTAGGTGGTAATGCTTAGTGTATGCCTTGGTTGATGCTGACTGTGCACGTGGAGTTCTTGCAGCATGTTCAAGACTGATGGGGTTTTAATATTTGGCCGCTAATTCTCTTCAAGTGTAATCAACAGTGATTGATCTTTCTTAGGTTTTAATTTTACTTGTACAATTATCTTTCAGAATTAACAAAATGAATGAGCTGTTAAGTTTCCGTAGCCCAGTCTGATTGAAATATTTACACAGGCTTATCTTCATTGTGTTGACAGTACGCTGTAAAATGTATTTTCTGTAACTGAAGTTCTGGATTATAATCGATGCTGTCATATTTAACCTTTGGGCTTATTTTTCTTTAGGACATTATGTTTGTGATGCCTTTGATATGAAGAAGCAGGCTTGGTTCAGTTATGATGACAGCAAGGTTAGCTGTACTACAGAGTCAGAGGTTTTAACCAGCAGGTCCAGAAGCGGCTACATTTTCTTCTACTTGAACAAGTAAGATTTTTTTAATTCCCCTATTTTTTAAATTTTAATATATATACTCATTTTACATGTTATATAATGTATATAATACACATGCTTGTACATAAACTTTGTTTTTAATTTAGCTTAGAGTTCATTAGAAAACTTTTTACTATTTCCTGGATGCTATGGTTCAGCTGGATACTTTAGACTTGCAGTTGTTCATGCTAGTTTTCATTGCTTTTTGTCCTGAAAAGCAAAATTTATAAAAGTGTGTACATGTAAAGGTTTGGGTTTCTGTCACCTACCTAAAGAAAACATGTTAAAGGCTATTTAGCTTTAACATGTCTCAGCATTTTTCCATGAGCTGTTCAAATCATTAGCATAAATGGATTGAACAGAATTTTGTTTAAGTGGCAAAAAAAGAAAAAGAAAAGTGCCGTCCTTAAATTCTTTATTCATTATAGAAATTTGGATGGCACTGGCTAGCAGAATGATTACATTCATTTATATGCAACATATACAGTATTTTGTTCATTATCACACTTTGTAAATCTGTTTTAATTTAAGCTTTTTGTGGTCTTGCCCATCCAACATGCACTATCAAATCCTTCTCTCCATCTTTCACTTGCTCCCACATTGTCTTAGTGGACTATTTCATGCTTTTACAGCAGGGTAATTATTTTGTTGGGGTTTTTTTTTCCAGGGATATCTATGAAGAATTCTTCAGCATGGGTACCAAGAGCAATGAACTTGCGCAGAAAAGATAATCTATTATAGTCTTGAAAGAGTACTATATGCTTTGCAGAAACATGCTGTCATATATGCAATTGGTGTGTGTTTGAAAAAGAGAATGAGATAGAAAAAGAGGAGTATGCTTGTGTTACCTGTAGTTTAAGAATGCTATACTGAAGGTGGATTGTCACAATATTGTATGCTGGAAAGAGAATACTTGTGGCATTGCAATATGTAAGAATATACAAAACTTCATATGATAAACTGCTTAAAGATTGCTTTCATCTTCCATTAAGAAAGTCACTTATATGTCTCTCTTAAAACATATTTTGTTTTAACCTTTCCAATATCATATGAAGTTTATTAAATTATTCAAGGATATTTATTTGTTTTTGTAAATTATGAATACCATGTTATCTGTGTTTGCACAGACTTTTTACTGGTTTATTTCCAGTAGAATTGTAAGATTGTTTAAACTCTCTGGATATCATTCTTTTGTTGAACTTTTTTTTTTCTCCTCCCACACTTTGCTTTCCTTCTCTCTCTTGCTCAACCACACATGCATTGCATTATCTTGTGGCATTTGTAATGTAAGTATCCATCTTAACCAGTATAATGCACGATAATTTTATAACAAGGAAAGCAAATTTTCATTGCTAAAATATTGGCATTTCTCTGCGCTAATGGATGTATTTCTAAAGGTGCTTTAGCAGTGTCTTACAGATAACTTAAAATAATTGGTTCTTTAACAGCAATTACACAAATTACCTTAGCATACATGTTCTTGGTACTCTTATATCTCCTTTATTTCTGTCCGGTATTGGTGAATAATGGCTTTTTTGGATTCATCAAATACCTCTGAACTTTATTGATAAAAAACACGATATCCAGGTCGAGAGCAAAATTTATAAACCAAAAATAAACTCGACTTTCACTGGTTAAGTACCCAGATTAAACTAGAAACAAGACTTGTTTGACTAACCACTAACTGATTAGTCTGAATGAGTGCAGACGGGATTAATTTTCAGACTTATTTGCCTGCTTGGTCATTTCATCAGTTATGCCAGCTGGTGCATATCTGGATAAGCTTTGATGTATTTAGTGGGGAATATTGGCATTTCAAGCAGAATTTTCTCTAAATAGGATTTTTTTAAAAAAAGTATTTCAGGGCTTCTTGCACCCTCGCTTTTACTTTATGAGCGCCAGTTTGTTTTTCTAAGTTGCCATTGAAAGCATTGTTGTCTAAAGCTATCACCAGCAGGACGGCATGAATAGGTTTGTTGCTTGAGAAGGAAACATTGCCTGAGTTTATTTAACTAACTACCGTGACAGCATTAACTATTTTTAATTTTGTTAACCAGATGGTAAGCGAAAGAAACGGAGTGCATTGTACATAATGTATTTTTTTTCCTAAGACAACTAACAGTAAACACATGAACAAAAATCTAATTCCAGGCATGAACGCAACAAAGAACATTGTTCTTGTTCAGATTTATTTTAGAGTGAACATCACACTTTAGTGGCTTATCTTTATTGTGTTTAAAAAAGATTCTTGCTGATTGATAATGATTGAATAATTGAGTGCACAAGCAAGAGAGGGTATTTGTGTGGATGAAGGAGAGAAAATTATAGTTTATAGAAAACATTGTCTTAAGAAGTGCCATTTTTCCAGTAAAACCATGCAGATTTGGGGGCAACACTTTTCACACTGCCCATATTGCACACTGATTGCAAATTTCTTGACATTTTATTTGCAAATATTATAAAGATAAGTATTACTGTATGTAGTTAATAGCTGCACGATGATTTCTATATTGTTTTAAAAAACTGTTCTGTTTTGTTGTGCAATGAGGAATAAATAATACACTTTTGTCACACTTTTTATTGTGCTCCAGGAGTGTTATTCTAGATCCCACATTGAATTTATGTACACATATGTTTCAAACTGGAATAGTTGCCCTAGGTACTTTGCAGTCTGTCTTTTTTATAGATGTTGAAGAAAATAATGGGTCCTCTTGCTGTCCAGCAGTAAACTGTAAACTGCTCATTTCCAAAATAGGACCTTCTCTGTGACACATTTTTATAAGGCTGGACTAGCTTCCCATAATGTAGCCTTAGTTGCTGACAATCCCAACACTCTGATGGAGGCATCAAAAGGTCATTGGGTGACTTAATGTGGTTACTCAGCTGAAGACTATCCAGACATATTACTTTTTTTTTTCTCCCATGTTGTAACTGTAGTTGTCCTTTTGCTTGAATGTGGATGGTTCAGGTTGTTTTCCTGGAGATAAAACTCTTTATGTTTATCACACATCCCAGACCTATAATGTCTGGCCTTAGTTTTGCACTTGCAGCTACCTTTATAAAGCTTGCTAGGAGATAAATTGGAAGACGTCCATGGCATGAACCAGTGTCATTTGATTGATCACATTGTAAACCTTTATCAAAAACCTAGAGACTTCTTTCATGGTCCCATTCCAAAGCAGTTAAAGCTGTAAAAATGTATTTACAGAATTTATCTGTTCTTTGTATGTAACAGATTTATAAAAGCGTCTCGTGTCTGATTCTAAGAAGGCAAGTTCTAAGCCGATGCCTATTTTTTTTTTTTTTTAGAACTTCCATAAAGATCACAAAGGGGACTGACGTAGCCATTTTGTAAAGTATACAACTTCTGAAAGAAGGACGTGTACTAACATCTTTGCTAGAAGATCCGCCGTCGAAATACTTTTAATTTAGGAAAATGAACTCTACACGCACGTGCATTAGGAGCACCTAATCGCGGGGAGAATGGTGATGGTAGACAACAACGAGGAATATCCCGGAAACAGGCTGAAAAATGTTAGCCGTTCGTCGTTTAATGGACCGCCTTTGATGCTGAGTAAAACAGACAGGAGGCTTGTAATTCGACTTCAAAAGAGATTTAACTGCTTTGTCGAGCAGTTTTGTTTTGGTTTTTTTTTTTTTCCTTTCTCTCTTTCTACCCCACTTCCGTGTCTGCTGGGGTGAGAGGGAGGTACTGTCTCCAGTCATTGGCTGAGCGCTCAAAACCGTCCTTGACCCAGCTGACAATAAAATCTGAGATAACGAGCTGCCAGCGATTTCAGTCCAAAAACAAAAAAAATGTAGCGCTCATTAGTCTCAGATTGTAGCTTCCTTTGTCGAGTACTTTGCTGTGTCCTTGTTATAAGAAAAGCCTTGAAATACTGTTTTGTTGAAATGATTTTGTTTCACAACAAACGTTCTCTAAATATCTCATGATGCCAAGTACGATTCCTGAGGTAAGAAGGAGGATAAGTTTGGGAATCGAGAATAAACAAATTAAAGACCTAGTGGGATGCTTTGTTTGTTTTGTAACGACTGGGAAAAGACCGGTGGGAGATACTAAAATCCGGGCGAATACCCACATTGTTCTCGAAATACACGGGTAAAAAAATACACAGAAAAAAAAAAATTGTTTTTGCCCTCACGTGACCTAAAGAACGCGATCCCAGCTTTCTCATTGGCTGTAGCTTTGACAACGTCAACGTATCCGTGTACAATGCTGATGTCGGTGCTGCTGACATTTTGTCCATGGCGATGCTTGTAGGCGAATATCTCAAGAGTGGAAGGGAGCTAGCTATTCACTCTGATTTGGGGGGCTGGTATCTTGCACTAAGCTTTATCCAGTTACATTAGCTTCATTAAAAGAATCGTGACGTGGAACCATTCGGTTAGTCTTTTGCAATGTCTGGTAAAATTCGATGGAAAAATGCTGGCAGAGAGAACCTGTCTGTATGTATGTTCGATATTTCCAATCAAAAAAAAAAAATGTCAGGGAATGGAGACGGGACGAATCGGGAATAAAAAGCTTGACTGCACGTACAACTGGCATTCAGTTCCATTAACAAGAACACATTTTATCTTACAAGGATGGGCAGTAATGATCGTGAGGATTTTGGCGATAAATTTTGGTTTTTGTCGGTACTAAGAGGTTGATGTCATCAAGCAGCTGTAAACTTCTAAATCCAGCTGTGAAAACAATGCGAGAGCGAAGGACTGTACGTTGGGAAGGAGGGAAGAGAAGACTGTGTACTACTCAGGCAAAATTGAGAGTATAATATGTATCACGAATATTATACAATTCAGATGTATTTAACATCCAATTGGAGTGTTAGCTTCCATGGAGGTGTTCGTTGTTTGTTTGTTTTTTTTTTTATGTATTTCTGTTGGAGACGGCATCAACCAACCTGCATCCTTGTCTGGATCAGTCTGTACTGCAACAGCATATATCGATATAGTGATCGTGGCGTTTGCCTCGTGTGGTCTAACGTGTTCAGCCATTACTATTTTTAACTCATCCATATGTCTGGGCTTTTTTTTAAACATTCATAGTATATACACCATCATTCGCTTTTTTCTATTGCTTTTTGCCCACTCTTACCACATGCCTGAAAAATTCTCAGAGAAGCTAGTAACAGCGTTTTCTTACTCATTTCTCTTTTTATTCTTTCTCTCTCTCAATCTCTCTCGCGCACATACATTTACACAGGCTTTGATTTATCAATATGCATACAGATGATCCGTGCTGAAAATTTAAATAGAACAATCACCCTGGTATTTATAAAGACGGCGCTAAACACTCCTCCTCCTCCTCCTCCTCCTCCTCTCTCTTTCTCTCATTCACTAAAATAAATCCCATAACTCAAGAGTGATTGATTGACATGATTATTTGCACCAGCCGATCGGCGAGCCCTTCAGACACAGCACGGCTCCTGTGGTTTGACATCGTGCATCTGATGGAGGACTTGGGGATTTCTGCCACGTTTGCTGTTGCTGTCGCAGGCGCACCCTATCCTCAATCCCTTTGTACGCGACCTCGATTTTAACTAAAGAGCAAGGGTAGGCGGGGTGGGGAGGAAGACGGCAGTTTGTGTAAGTAAACGGTAGCGTTCGAAAGTTGTCTTCTGCCAGCGTCAGAAGGTGCACGAAGTACAGGTGAAAAAATAACCCTTACGTCATCGTGAATCGCATTTGCGCTCGAAGTCGGGCGAAGGGGTACTTCACATTTTAATAATAACCTGAGCCTGGTGTTTGACATGCAGCAGTCTTCATTCTGACATTTCAGTGTCTTAGCGTGTTTAAAAGTGCATGTCTGAGGTACTTTTATACAGATACGACCCTGCTGTAACTTTGTTGTTGTTGGTGGTGGTGGTAGTGATGGTGGTGGTGGTGCTGCTGCTGCTGTTTATTTTTCTGCACTGTGTTTTGAAATTCCAAGAAAAATTAGTTTGCTGTTTGACTGCTGAATATGCTATCTCAGGATTGAGAAAAGAATATATAGCCTGAGCTGTATACAAACAAATAAAGTGCGTATGTGTATTTTTATAAAGGATCGGTATCAGGTAAACAATGACCGAGGCCTGTGTAAAGGAAGTATTCGTAGGATCTGCTCAATTATTGACATGAAACATTAAGATCCGTCAATGTAAAGTTCAAAGTACATGAATGTGACACTATCATAAACCGAAGATGTATCATATAGGCAATAGTGGTTTTAATGATAAGGGCCAACTTTTACAAAACTAATCCCTATTGATGAATACTCAAAATTGTATGTTCATGTAGTTAATCGACTTAAAGCATTGTACCAGATGTTCCAGTGGTAGCGATCGACTGCTTTGAAATTATAAATTCAAATCCTCTGTTTACAACAGGCACGTGCGAGTCCGCGAGCGAGAGAGACTTATGAATCGGTACACAAACTATAGCTCGGGGTGTGCCTGGGGAGTCGTGGAAAGTTACATCAATAAACAGCCTGAGGATGCTCTGAATGTTTTCAGCCATGTTTTTAGATGTAATGTTCTGAGTGTTGTGCTCAGGGACGCGCGACCATGTGTACCCTCTAGTGATGTATTTTTGTCAGTGTAGGACTTGCCGGTCCACTGCATGCGTCGCTGGATTTAAAGTCGGTTAATTTAGCCAAACCTGTGTAAACTAACACTAATCTCGCCTTTCTTAAGTTCACATTTAAAAAAAATACCATAACGAGAAGGGGCAGAAAAAAAGAGTTGATATAATAGAAAGAGTCTCCCCCCCCCCTCTCTCTGTTCACCCCGACTCCCTCTGTATGTGTGAAACTCTCTTCCCGTCCTTACCCTCGAACTTGTAAGTTAATCCTACATTTAAAAAGAAAAATCGCCATGGGCATGTGTGCACGAGAGATATTGGAAGTGAGACTCAAGTTATAAGTCTCAAATGACAAGTCTACTGCTTAAACAAAACAGTAAAGTCGGCCGACGATTTTAGACATTTTCAAGACCTCATATACAACGCAAGCAACATCCTTCTTACCTCTGAAGTAAGAGGTTACCTCCCCATCTGTTACCTCCCCATCAGCCTGTTGACAGAGGCACCCGATGGTGCAGTTTGCTACTACGGAGATAATAATAATAAGAACTTAATGCGCAGCATCACGACCAAGATAAATCACACTCTCTACGCAGACCACTAATGATAAATGAAAGATAACAGCCAGTGGACGGTGAGGTACGTATAGACACACTGAACAACATAAAGATGATGTACAAGTATAGAACATAAAGCAATAGAGGGATGTAGATACTATAAACAGTGTAAGATGGAGTCGTTACATGAGGATTAGCATGACAGTATTGCCAGGGGGTTAATAGTAGTTTGTTAATAGTACTTTGTGAACAGATATGTTTTCAGAAAGTGTTTTAGTATAGCCTTGGAGTCCTAGTGGCGAATGTGATGTGGAAGAGTTCCACTGCTTAGTACAGAGGGAGGACGTCCGTTGTCCGTTTGTGACTGTCTTTGTGGGAGGGAGGACAGAATGCAAGAGTCTGATGAGGAGCGAAGGTTTGGGACAGGAATGTGGTCTGTGTGGACAGACAAGATTCCAGTAAAGTAGTGAGGGAGGAGCCTTCAAAGAATCCAAAGCATAGAGTTGAGAGCTTGTAGTCTATTCTAGCTTGATAAGAAATAATAATGCTCGTGGGATCGGATGTCATTTCGAGACACTGTGGGTGATACCTGTTCACAGGACATACCGTCTTTCAATGAATATTTTTTTCGGGTAACCTTTTCTCCATAGACAGAAATTACTGTTAAGTGAAGCACTTCATTGTCCATGATCTTTTATCAGGCTAGCTGTCAGGACGAATAACGTATAGTGTCCTTTAAGTCCTATTTGGTTCCACGCATTGAGAGTTCCTTGAAGTGAAGTTCCCGTTAGCAGCGCCTCATCTCTCTTCGCCCAGGGAGCATCTCTCACAGCTGCTTTCGAAACACGCTTTTTTCTCATGATAGTATAGGACTCCCCAATCAAATAAAACAACCATCCTGGGACACCCTTTTCCCCATACATCCTGACAATTTAGGAAAATGGGATCTGTTGACAGAACAAGGGCCAGTCTTTCGGGGAAAGAAAAGCTCAACATTATATTATTTATTCCGGGTGCGTTTTACACATGTTGGCAGTTGAGCAACGCACGATGGCTGTGTTCTTGTCGCCTGGTGAAATTCGAGTCTGTGGGGGGTGAAAGTTGTCAGTTGGTTGATGTGTGAGGTGTACACTAAGGTTGCGAGGATGACAGGTTCCAGGCTTACCCGGACCGCCTAAAAAGCAAACAATTTCGTGCTATTTTATGTTGAACCATGCAGTGGGTTACCACCCTCTGTGCTGTGTTGTAGACCGTCATTTCATTTTCTTCACTTTTTTTTCATTATCATGACCTAGGTTGTTTTATACCGAGTCCCCACCCCACCCTCTCCCTTCCGATTTTCTATTTGGCGGGTGCACTCCCACCCCTTTATTCTCGCCTTGATCTATTCTCGCCAACTCTTTCTCACTCTCTCGGCCCAAAGACACGCACATGCACACACACTACAAATTCCCAGCTAAAGGTCGGCATGTCCCTCTCCTTTAAATACTTGCCCTTAAAACTAACCCAACCCTCACCCCTAAACCCAAATATAAAACTGGCCAACACCCTTCTTGGTCCCCAATTAACGGCACACACAACCATCTGTACTCGTTTTTTTTTCCCCTTTCTTTTCTTCTTCTTAATCACTGGAGTGAAACCAGTGGAGTTTTTATGTTGAGTCACATGAGCTTCCTTAGACGTTGACCTACATGCACTTCTACCTTATTTTTCATTTTGCCTTACTTCTTTTTTAATTTCATTTCTACACCGGCCCTAGTTCATGTTCACTTCTTATTTTTAAAAAATGTTGTTTTTTTTTTTTTTTTTTGTGTGTGGGTGAGCATGCCCCGTGTGCATGTAGACCGCAGAAAGGAGTTTAAACGGGTGTAGCGCTGATCAGGCAGGCAAGTACAGAAAATGTTCTACTTCTACTACCTGTCTCTATCGAGGGTCGCTAGCTCACACACCTGCTTGATGGATGGGGTAAGTTCAACACTGATCACACTGACACGTACATGGCGTAGACAAACCTTTTGTCTGTTCTCCCGACCGACCCCTTCACCCCTCACCCTCCACGCGCGCACTTTTTTTCACCGAGACGACTAGGGGGGTACTGCTGCCTTGATTCCCTAGGTGATCTAATCTTGCTGGGAGGAGACATTATTTAGCTTGCAGCACTCCTGAATGTAACCTAGACTCTTTATGTTTCGGCGAGACCTGTCGAAGTTTAAATACAATTATGTAATCAACTGACCGTAAATGGAAAGAATTGTCTTTGGGTCTCAGATGATGTGTTCCACCAGAGATAGCACTGTGATATATTTCCTACCGTCTAGTCGTGGATACTTTTTGTGTGTTTGACTGTGTGCGCATGTGTGAGTGAGAGTGAGATCCTGGCTTAAGTCTTCTTGCTTTTTATTTTGCATTCATCCCTATTCTTTCTCTCCTCTCGCTCATTTTCCTTAACAGAGGATGTAAAAATGAAAAACCTAAGCACTGCGTGTAGCATATATTCCACGTCTCCATCATTATGACTTTTGTGTACTTTCATTATTTAAAGAGCAGTTTTTTTTTCAAGCAATTTTTTTTTTATTTACATGTGGTGCGTCACCAATGCCATATAATAATAATAAGCGCATTTTATAGAGCCTTTCTCCAGCAACACAAAGCTCTTAATTACAGTTATTAGCGTTTACTTGCATAGAGTGCTTCGTTGTCAAAAAGACAAAGTCGGTGCACTGGAAGAGAAAATAACTGTCAAATGAAGAAACAAGGAAGAAGCGGTGATGCAAGACAATAGCACACAATGTGGCGAGAGCCACTTCCTCTTAAAAGGAAAGCAGGAAGAAGATCCATCCAGGTGGAGGTCAGCGTGAAGAATACGATGCAGAGAACAACGCAAGCAAAAATACTGACTAGGTTAGAGCAAGATACTATCTCCCAAAATGTCGGTGAACCCTGTACCCTACTTCATTTTCAAAATACATAACTACAAAGATCATCATCCACAGAGGTCAACAACAGAGGCCTCGGGAGTGTACATGAATACGTTTTCATCGTCACGCCAATGAAAGATCTGGGAGGGGGGATGGATTGGTGTTTTACTCCGAGCCAGCAACTATCACGGCAAGACAGCAAGCCCTGAAAACAGATGCCACATGCAGAGAAAGAACAGCGTGCCCGAGACGAAAAGTGAACCCAGGACAGCCAACCCTCGCAGGTGCTAACCCTTGCGCCACCGGGCCTCCTATGAAAGAGCTGGGACCATAATTATGTTAATTAGGACAAATCTGTGACCAAAGGTCACTTGCTGTTGATAGTAATGTTTGAAGGCGCGTGTATCTCGAGAACGAAAGGGGTATTCACTCAGCTTTGGGGAAACAGTATCTTGCACAGAACTTTAACTTTATTAAAATAAATTGTACCCCACTACACCTTTAAGTCCTCGCTGTGGTCTTCGTCCCTCTTTAGTGCTGATGTTTACACAGGCACAGGGCGGGTACGCTCGCACTGACCCCAGGCTTCTTTTCTACCTTGCAGTGGTGCATTCAGGTCATTCATGAAAGGCCCCATTCTACCGAAAAAAATTAAAGGCGAATAATCATTTACTTCAGCGACGGATTTAGGTTTTAGGAAACTCATCTGGTTTCTTTCTCATACAGAAAGTTGTACAAAGAACGGTTACGGGCAAACTGACGATGTCGATCTCTCATCTGGAGGCGATGATTATGGCGATCTGGAGAGAGAGAAGTTGAGATAGCTTTTGCATCTTCCTGCGGCTGGCCCTGTCTGTCGTGAGATAGTAAGAGGGATAGTCGTGCATGTGTGGCATGGGAAATCTGCCTGGTCTGTAGAAGAGGGTTTCATGGTCGACTGGCTTTCTGATACAAACGTACCTACCATACCTGTGGTGACTGCGATCGAGTCTTTTGCTTCTTCCACCATCACCCTATCCGACTCTCATCCCTACTCTTTCTTCATTTCACTATCCGGCTTGAGAAGTGGAAAGTGTTTCAACACAAGATTTTTAACATATCGTATGAGTCGTATGACAATAGTATGACAATACAGTCACTGAGTTGACCTCGTTTCTAAAAGTGAATCGGATAACGACTATATGGATAACCGCATTATTCTCATGGAGATAATTCATTCTTCCTTCCGTTATATTCAAGTAACCCTGCCAAAGTTTCCCAAATAACACTTTCAGACCTTACAACACTTATATATCTATCCACCAGTAATGTATACACAAACATACGATAAAACAATTAACTTTTAGAAAACCGAAGTTTTAATATACATGAATACAGTCAAAATGACCAATATACTTGACCATAATAACATATATATTACAGCTATCTATTACTTGATGTATACAGAACATACAGAACACAACTATTGATCCCTGACAGGGATATATTCCAAGTTGGTGTATATTACATTTTCAACCGGGTTGGACTGGAAACTTGACAAAAAGGACAAAGAACTCCACAAATGTAAAGTGACTAGACTAATTCAATTACAGCCAGACTGTTTAAATACGCTTTTACACGCTAATGGGGAAAAAGTATAAAAAATTAATGACTAGGAAACTAGATGTTATGGCAGGTTTTAAAATGTCATCATGAAAAGAGATCTGCTTCGGGGCCAGATTTTTTTTTTTTTTTGCCAGAAAATTGTTTTCACTGACAAAAGAAGGGAGGGGTTGGGTTGAAAGCTGTCTGGCTCTGCACTACATTTTTTTTTATAACAGCGACGAGAAGTCAGCGAGGCAGAACCATTGACGTCAGAAGGTTTGCCGCTGAAATCCATGAACCCTCGAATATGTTCAGAGTTGTGGACTTCAACCTGAGGTCAACGATCACCTAGTTCACTGGGACGTCTGCTCTCTCCCTTCGTCAATTTGTATTTATCCTCCCCATCCATATACATGCACCTGTTTTTGTCATATCATTTAATCCTAAATCCTATAGCTGCTTGTGCCACCACTCTTTCTTTTCCATCTGTTTTTAGACATAACTGACAATAAACAACAATAAACAACAACAAAATGTAACCGTCGGCATTTACTTCATCAGCATCGCTTCTCGCGGCTCTATACACGAGCCTTGCTGCGATTCATCTTACTTCCACGAAGGTGTATGTTATACAGAGAAGTTATTTTAAAGCATAGCCCCTGAAGTTTTAAATGCAGTGTCCTTCAATGTACTAAGCACTGGCAATAATTAGACAACCCATTGAAATGCCTGCCAACAGTGAATCGCATCCAAGTGTCTCTCATTTAAAACAAAAAAGAAAACAAGTTAACGCTTAATACGTGTTAATGTAAATCGCTCGTGACTGCAGAATGCCTGCGCTCTATTATTAATCTGTTCGCATCATTGTAAAGGTAAACAATGCGGTTGCCTTGTTAAAGCCTTGTTTGAGAAGCTATTCAGACCAGGCTTGTCTCGACTTGCCCTAGCTATTCTTTGGGTTGTTTCTATTTCCCGTCCAATTCTCTACCTATCTTTTCTGCCCACCCACCCCTTCAAACACACACACACACACGCGCGCGCGCACACACACTCACATACATGCAAACACACATACACACATACACGCAAACACACACGCGCGCACACACGCTCACATACACGCAAACACAAACACATACACGCAAACACACACGCGCGCAAACACACACACACAATATGTACTAACAGTAGGCATTATGGAGCCTTGCAGGTCTGCACAAGGCAGGTAAGGCGAAAACTTGTTGAAGAGAGGGCAATGACTTTCATTGTCTCGTGTTTTCATCGATCGTACAGGTACCTGCGCACACAGGTGTAGTCATACGTAGCCTGTTAAATGCTACGCCAGGAGCAGCAGGAACAAAAACATCACAGGCTCATTAAATAGACAAATTTCGATCCTGTCTCTTTTTGGCACACACACACACGCGCTTCTGACTTATGGAGAGGCACAAAAAGGAACACATTTATCACATGGCCCTTAATGTGTGCTGTAATTAACTAAGTCAGACCTGCTTGCTGCCGCTCAGCACAGGTATCTGTAGTGAACTTAGCTGAACTTAGCTGCAGCATCCGTTCAGTCTCCCACCCCCACTGTAGACGATCAATGTAGGTCACAAGGGACTAAATTGAACTGATAACCATCGTCTGATGAGCGTTGGAAAAAGCCTTTACGATGTTCTTGGTCGTCTTCCGTTACCATCGGCAGCATCAGCAGCTCATCTTCTCCGCTTGGGATGTGGAATTTCTTGCATGCTTAAAACATCCACCCTTCCTTCGCTTCTTTCGCACTCTTTCATTTTGTGACATATTTAACATGTTTCTAAAACAACAACACGTTCAGCAGTTGATTAAACAAACAAACAATACCCAAACACCACTGTCCAACCAATCAGTCGCTCATACTTTCAAACATTCACAGCAATTGAGAGAACAAAGACAAAAAAGGAATAGTGGTGCTGTAACAGATTAGAGGAGATGGTTTTCTTTAAAAGATTTTTTTGGGGGGTGTGTGTAGTGTCTAAATGTCAGACAGAGACAGGACCGACTGGTATTCGCTTAATTACATTAGATTTTATCAAGGTTCTCTAGCTTTGCCTTCCTCCTACCTTTTTATCCTGAATGCTCAGCCTTTTGGCAGATACTGTACAGGAAGTCTTCCCTCTTCTGGCGCATGCACTTAGTACCCTTTCGTGAAACCTTGTTACAGCAAACTTTGCAAGAAAACAAGCAATGTACAGATAATCAACAGCTGTTGCACACATTTATCTAAAGATCAACACAATAAATGAGACATGCATTGACATAAGGGCTGGTCTGTGAAGCAGAGGTAATGATGTAATGTAAGCGTATATGCAATGACAATATCGCCAAAGAAAACAGGAAAAACCCATCCTTCTTCATAACTACGGAAGAACTTAAAATCTGGCAGACATGATCCTTGGAACGCAAAAAACAGACTTGATACCCTTCACTTCTTTTGATTTCCTTGTAGTTATACATATATCTCTCATTTTGTTGCCCACTTAACACAAATTACAGGTTGTCAGACTTCAGACACAGACTTAGTGGTGCTAATTTGATAACCTATTCGACTCCCCGCTTCCAATCATATAAAGGAGAAGTGGTTACAAGTGTGCAAAACTATTATGCTAGATAAAGAATGAAGGACAAGTTAAGTAACAATCACAAGAAGTCCGTGGTAACGAGAAAGCAGAACTACAGTTGTTAATTACTTCCGTTTTAGGTAGGAGCAAAGTAAAATTAGCCGGACAATTATGCACTAAGGAAATATAGACCATGCACGTCCCAGTTTCGAGTCAGCTACTTTTCACATGCACATGCACATATTTACCCGGCACAAATCATGAAGGAGTGTTTCTTTCCAAAGTCTGTTGTTTACAGACAATAGGAAAACGCGCAGTATCGCCGAAACTGGGGGAATGGTCTAAAGGTTAAGAGATAAGGTATAATGTGACATTCTAAGGTCATGTATATAAGGTCCTATGCATTCAAACAATAGTGATCAATCAGAAACTGTCGGGAAACTAAGATGTGTAACATGAGCGAACTTATATGTATCGTGATCATGCTCAGGGATTGTATTTTTGAAAGCCAAGGTAAGACGTTGCCCTGGGGCTACATGGGGAACAAAAGGACAAGCGTCTATATAATTGTATCCGAAGTTGTAAAGGGGTGTCCAGATTCAGCATATGTTGTATCCCCCCCTGGAGCCGTGTTTTAAAGACCGAGATATAGCAAAGATGACCAGGGATTAAAAAAAAACAAACAAAAAAAACAAACAAAAAAACAAAACAAAAAAAACCCGACTTACTCTCGCTTCATAACTACGGCCCCAGGAGTGACAGGGATTTTATAATTGCTTACTTAATTAATTTTGCTCAGTAATAACTAATTAAATTATAATGTCACCCGAAGATCAGGAGAGTGGGAGAACTATCAACAGAAAAAGTAAAGTCGCATCAAAGTATTCTCATTCAACGGACGATTTGAATGTTTAAAAAAAAAACAAAAGCAAACAAAACCACTCACAAACAAAGCAAACATTCAACTGTAACTCATAACAAAGTTTCGTTTGTCTAATGGATGTCCCAGAAGAAATTACCGACGGGTTCGCTATTTTATAAGCGCACAAAGTTCCTGAGATATACTGTACATGTTTACTAACGTATGACCTCACGCGCACACAACCCACGTCTAAATTTAGACCGCGGCCTTTACCTACGACGAGTTAAAGATTGTTCAAGTAGGAGAATAATAAAATGCCGTCAGCTCAAGGTTATCGGATGGGATAGCTATATATAACAACAACAACAGAAATTTGTGGTGCATCTAATCTAAACACTCGCCGTGGGATGAGGAGGAAAATCCAGGCAACGCGAGTCAGCGTTCGTCACTCGGTTGTTTCCGTAGGCGCCCGATGGCCGCTCGGCTACTTCCGCTAAGAAAGCACTCGAGCAGATCAAGGCACAGGTGCTTAGAAATGAAAGAGTGGAGTCAACCTTGCAGGTCAGACAGTCTTGGACTCTGTCTGTGAAAACACCCCTGTCATAAGCAGGTATTTTCCTGAAATATTCATTATTTATATATTACTTATGACATCATGGGTAATTTCCGTAACAAAGTGGAAGAAGAAAGAAATCTTGCGTGTTTTCGATCGAGCAGGGATTTTAGTAACCAGACTGCAGACGTAAACAAAAGGCAGAAGCATGTTAATGTTCCGCAAGTTAATGTCGCTGATATAGTTGTTTGTGACCACCAAGTTTATATCGATGAAACTGAGGATATGTTTACTGGTTTCGTAGACCTTTTTCACTGCTTCGATTGTCTTCTTAGTAGGTTCTATTTTTTTTTATCCTTCCTTCCTTCATAGACGTTTTTTTTTTTTGTGTGTTGTCAAAATGGAAACGCTTCGTTCTTTGGCACGTTGCTTGCTTGCATAAATACGTAGTGTACTTTGAAATGCAGACACTTGAAAAGTTCTAAGACCTGGTGACTTTTGATATGTAGCTTTTCAACTGTGCGTACCTGACAGTGCGAGCATTTTTTTTCGGGTGGTGGTGGTGGGGATGGGTGCGAGGTATGCTGTATGTGTATGCGCGCGTGCGTGCGTGTGTGAATGATACATTTACATTAAACTTGGAGGTTTGGGCTAGTCTTCACCCATTTTCACACACTGGTTTTATCATAAATTCAGTTCTGTAAAGAACGGATTCCACTGTATTGTCAAATTTTATATATGCTTTTGTTACTTCTCATTTTAAAATATTACTATAAATAGTCTGATTAGTAAAACACTTATTAGCCTGCATTGTTCCAGTAGTTCGCCTTTTGACTATTCTGAAATAATTATTTAGTTATTTGAGTTTCCCTTTCATCTTGCTTTAAGATATGAGTAGATGTAAAGTTATCATAGACTTGTTTTGATAGAGTACTGCTTACTTTAAATGTCAGCATTGGTCTTCAGAATTTCTTAATTATTGTTAGTGCTTTTGTTGCTTGCTTCTGATGTATAAAGGATTTTATAGTATTTCTGTGTAAATAGTGATGGTGTCTGTTAAATGAATTTGTTTCTTAAATCTTGATTATTGTGTACTTCTTATCTAATGATCAGTTTTAGTTCTTAAAAGGGGATTTTAAAAAGGCGCATTAGCTACATTAGATTATGAATTTATTTGTACTATTTTAACATCATATCAGCCTTGACAATCATTTGTTGCTTTTTTGTTATGAACCTAATGTAACTAAATTTAGGAAGTATGAACTTGCTTTTTACATCAATAATTTTTACGTGAGAAGAGAACTACTACATTATTTATAAAGTTTGGGCTGGGAGGTATTTTAAACAGATTTTGTAATATCTCCAGATAAGACTAGGCAAGACCATGAATGGCCAATCGCCTATGCCATGTTAGACAAACAGCTTAATATACCTTGGCTAGAATCCAGGTAAAGGGCTTGATGCAAAATATATCATATGACAAAGTAAAACCTGGTGTCCAGATTTCAGTCTTGTAGCACATCATTTGTGTTTGAGTCCAGGTAATATATTTATCTGTTGCTTGGCTAATTTTAGGTCATTTTATATTAAAATGGTAATATGTCATCATATAATTCAGCAGTGCAGTCTGCAGTAGTACACATCCACATTTATGTACACACAATCTTTTTTTATCTCTAGATATCCTTTAGATGAATAGAGACAGAGAGATGAATTAGTGTCATAGAAGGTTTTAAAATGTGAAACAGAGTGATAGGGGATTTGAATGACATCATCCAAAATGATAAAGCTAGGTCTTGACAGTAGACATCACCCCTGCAACAAATATGTTCAAAGGCAATGCTGATTGCACATGTCTGCAGCATTGTCTTTGAATATTTTTTGCATGGGTGTCTGCTGTCAAAATCTAGTTTTATCGTTTTGGCTGATGTCATTCTGTTGCATAAAGCAGCATTGCTGACTTAAGCTAAATTTAACTTAAAGTAGAGTACTGAGTTATGTCACTGACAGCAGCCAAAAAAGAGGCCATCAGACATCAGAGACCCTTATGAGAAACAGTCATTAAGCCTTGCTTGAAAGTGAAATGATGACCCAGTTGGTAGAAACAAAAATTATTATATTATTTCTTGGCATTGTTGCAGCAGGCTTATTTCTAACATTGCAGGCACTGAATCAACACCAGTTGCTGTGTATGAGACATCTAAAAGAATCCACAAAACCCAATATAATTTTTTTTCCTTTAGTGATTATTTTCCTGTGCAAAGAAAAGAAAATGATGGGAGGTAAAAAGGTACATAATTATATTCCTGTAGTGTACACATTGTGTGTATATGTGTGTTTTGGAGGTGATGGGTGTGAAAGATTAATGTGTACCCATACCAACACATTCAGAGAAGATACCATACACATACATATATAAGCACGAGGACACTAAGGGATTGGATTATGAGATGATAGTGTTAATTAGTCCTTTCGTCACTTACATAGTTCATTTTTTAAATAAAAAAAAGATGCTTCATCTGTAGTTTTTAAAACATTAAATAATGAGCTGTTTTCGCTTATAAATACAGTTGAATTTATGTGGAGTTTGCATGATTCTATAAACAAATACAGCATCTGATTACTTTTATATAATTGTTTACAGCTTCCATTTGCATTTTTTAAAAACCCATTGCAATAAAATTAGTTGCAGTTGTGGGAAGCTGAATGGATATGTAGATAGATTTTTATATTGTCTGCTGTTTCATTCAGAACATTCTATGCAGGGTAGCATTTTCCAGCTGGAATTAGTTTTATTGTACTAAACAATGTAAGCTTGTTTTTATTATTTTGTTTTTAATTTAAAATGTTGATGTACAAGTATTTCCTTGTCTTTTTATTGTTGTATGAAAATTGAAGACATCTACAGCTTTAAAAAAGATTGGCCTCTCACCCTTGCATTGTGTTTTTTTTTAGGGAAGGGGAAAGAGTTACCCTTTGCCAGAATAAGTGTTACTGACCCAGATGCTGGCCATTTCAGAGAGAGACTGACATTTTTTCTAGATGCTTAGTTGTCGTTTGATTACTAGCATTGTAGATGCAGATAATAGAAACCTGTTGGTTGTTCCATTTGTGCAAGGTTGTGCATGTGGTTAGAGGACTTCGGACAGCTTGCCAAGGATGGGTAGTGCATCATCAAAGTTCCGGAAACATCTGCAGAATGGTGATGAGGTTCAGGCACTTCAGTTGTACACCACCCACAGTGATCTGCAGAAGGGCCTGGATCCCAACTGTTCTTATGGAGACTCCCATCAGCATGAAACGCCCCTTCATTATGCTTCACGTCATGGGATGAAAACTTTGTTAAGGTGATTTTGAGCACTTTCATTGTTCTAGCTTTCAGTGAAGCAGAAACATGTTTAATGTATCTGTAGCATATGAAATTGTCTTGCTTTATGTAATATTAGACTGTAAGCAGATTCCAAAGGCACACATGCACACACACATAATATTTCAAATTCCCAGCAAAAACACCCCAGTTTGTATGACTAGCACTCTTTCTTTTTAACCCTAAAACTAGCCCAATCCCCATCCCAAGTCCTAAATCCAAATATAAAACTGAACACCTTTCTTGATCTCCCAATAAACGGTATAGATGCACACATATTATGTCATGGATATGAATAGACATGGCACCTAAGTAGATGTGCCAGCTGATAAGGCCTACCTCTCTCCTGTCTTGGTCAATACTAAGGAGGTACTGCACAGAACCACTAGTGCACTCCTTCACATTTGTAAGCCAGTTCTTCCTCAGGCCACCTCGGTGTTGCCTCCAAGGTATTTTGAAAGACTGTCTTCAACAGAGTATCTTACTGGGTCATGTGGACAGACCAGACTAGTTGACACTGCTGACAAGACCTTTGATGTTAAAATTTTCATGTCTGGTATATATACATATATTAACTGGAGTGAAACCAGTGGGGTTTTTCCTCAGACGTTGACCTACACACAGTGCTACCCTATTCTCTATTTTGTGTTACTTTTTAAAACTATACCTGACCCCTATAACTGCTCATATTTACTGCTTATGAAAAATTCTCAGACTGGAAGGTCGATAGGCAGATAAGTACAGTAATGTTCAACTTCAGCTTCTTTCTATCTTTGTGCAACCTGGTTAGCTCACACACCAGTTTGACAGATGACATGTACATGGTGTAGACAGGCCTTTGCCCAACCCTGTTCTCCCCATTAGCTTTTCTCCCATTAGCACCCCTATTTGCAAT
Source organism: Pomacea maculata (assembly GCA_004794325.1). Taxonomy (NCBI): domain Eukaryota; kingdom Metazoa; phylum Mollusca; class Gastropoda; order Architaenioglossa; family Ampullariidae; genus Pomacea; species Pomacea maculata. Next base: position 19,363 of record SRHC01003314.1, on the reverse strand, counting down.
ATTTTGTGTGTGTGTGCATACAAAGGGTGAGCACATGCTTGAGGATATTTTTTCCATACACTCTTATTTTAAAGTAGGTGCATTTCTATATTCACTTGTCATTAAAAATGAGAAAAATGCACAGACTGAATATCTGCTTTGTAGGAAACTTAAATAATACTTTTATAGTTAGTGCACAGATATTTGTCAAAGATACTTAAGACACTTGTAAACAATTATTGCATATGTCCCTGGAGCAGAAGGTAGTAAAGTTGTCAAAACTCTAGAAAACAGAGTACTAATTTTGACATTTTTACCCCCAAAATTTCTTTTTGAAAACTGTATGGGGCACTTCCTATTTATACAGACTGGTTACATAAATGTTCTTTCTGTTATGCATAATAATCTGGTAAAAGCTATGTTACACAGTCATATTTTTTAAAACCTTTGTTAGTCCCTTAGTTCGTTTTCATATATATTCTATATATTTCTGATTGCTGAGTCATTCTTTGTTTGCTGTTTGCTAGACTATTCCTTTATGATAAAGGAGGCAATCCAAACAAATCCAATGCCAAGAAAGAGACAGCCTTGCATTGCGTGTGCATGGAGAAAAACTCCCAGTTTTATAATGTACAGCGGAGACGAGCCGAGTGCTTGAACATGGTACTAAGTTGGAGAGGGGCAACTCTGCAAGAGGGACAGGTGGAAAAAGTAGATCTAGGTGCTCAGGATGAGGTAAGTTGCTGCATGAGCACAAATGTTTATTGGGAAAGAGGAAAGGTCTTGTGAGGTGATGTATAAAGTGGACAGGCTTTTTTGCATAATAGAGAAGCTTAAAATACTTATTTGTATTTTTAAACAAGCATTTTCAATAATCTGTGATCTTTGATTATAAACAGCCAGCTAATACTGGTGTCTAGTGTTGCATTTATGTGTTTCACTTTTTTTCCCTTTCTCCATGTTATCACTAGGTTATCATCCATTTTTAATGGTGCTAGCCATTGTAAGTGCAATAGAGAACTTATAGCCGTTGTAAGTGCAATAAAAGAATTTAAGCCTTATAGCTTGGTTTTCATTCATTTTCAGTAGTACTAGTTATTGTTAGTGCCATAGAGGGATGAACAATATTTCAAGGCTTGAAAGCTTAAAAAAAAGTAACTGGGCGTAAAGGAGGATTACTATCACCAGCTGGAAACTCCTGACTTTTGAATTGTTTCTGTCATGCACTTGCAGAAAAAGAATACAGCTCTCCATTATGCAGCTGCTTCAGGGCTGAAGGAATGTGTTGAGGTAATTAATGCTACTAGTAGTGTCATTTGAAACATGACTGACAGCTCACTCCATTTTAGTACAAACTGTTATCCCGCATTGTGTGTTTGTAAAAATGAGTGTAATATAAATAAAACTCAGTAAACTGGTTGAGAGAAGAACAGTGGAAAGGGAGATGAAAGGGAAGGTGTGGACATGGACATTTAAAATAATAATTTTGTGAGGAAATGCAAAAAAATCTTTTCCTATAATAAAGTTAATCTGCTGACAATATGCCTTAAAGCCTTTGCACACACTAGTTATTAATAGTCAGTATACATGAAACCTTTGCAGAAAGTTATTAATAAGTCACAAATAATGTGTGCAATGCCATTGCAGACACTGAATTGTAATGACTAAAAAAGTACTACTCTGTGAAATAACAAAAAACAATTTAAGCAAGTTTTGAACTTTTGATTATAATTTGAATATTTTTTATTTTTATGATTAAAAAAAAACAGGAAAGTTTTGATTAAAAAAAAAAAAACAGGAAAGTTTTTTTTTTCTTTGATGTATCAGGGTAATATTCTGAATGATTTAACATCTGATTTTTTTTTTTTTTTTTTTATTTTTTTTGTTGTTGCAACTTACTACCATTTTCTTCTGAACCACGATAACTGGTAAACAGTGAGCTGGTAAAAAGTACTAGAAGTACTTGTGAGCATTTATCCTATATGGTTCTGAGCTCACACGTAAGTTAAAAAAAGGAAAAGAATTGGGTCACACTTATCCACTGAGACTAAACATACACCATTGTTACCTTAAAAGTTTTTTGTATGTGATTATCATTTATATTACCCAGAAATTTAATTGTTAACTACATGTGTAGAATATTTTGTGGGCTATCACAGATAGTTGTGGCTTATTTAATTTTTTTTTTTTTTTTACCCCCTTTAGATTCTGGTTCATCATGGTGCTCCATTATCAATAGAGAATGAAGACAACTGGACTCCGTGTGAGTCTGCAGAGAAAAGTGGCTATGACAAGATAGCGCGTTACTTGGAATCAAAGATCGTCTTCTCAGTAAGAAGCACTGAATGTGCCATGTGCTTGAAGTGGAATATAGATTCAACCCTTATTTTCAGTCTTTTTCCATTTTTCACCTTAATAATAGTCTTGTTTGAATGCTAAAGCGTAATGCTCCGATTTATATGCACTCAGTCTACACATATTGTATGTAGCACACCTAATCAGGGTAGAGAAAAACATGAAGATAAAAATTAAGGAATTAAGAAGTGAACTTGCCATAAATAAAAAGCAGAAAAAATAAGAGAAAAGTCAAATAGTATAACAGTAAGAGTACACAACAAAAAGTCAATTATCAACGTTACAATATGAAATTATGTTTATTAAAAGGAAGGGAGTTTCATCATTTCATGTACAACATGTGAAGGCACAATTTCTTCAGACAACAAGGTGTCAATTTTGCAGACGGATGTTGATGCAGAAATTATCCCACCTATAGAAGAATATTGTGGTCTGAGGGCTCAAGATCTGCAAGAAGCCAAAGATCAGCTTTTGGTTGAGACTGCAGACATGCTAAGTGTTCCTCTATTTACAGCAGAGGCTCTTCTGCGGAATCATGGTATTCCCATACCCCTAACCCCAACTTTCCTTATGCATAATCCAGTGTTGTGCAGTTTCATTTACTTTATCTTTGTCTTATTTTCATTAATTTGTCTGTAAGAATGATGTAGCTTGACCAAACTTTATGTGAGTTTCATAGAAAACTGTGGAAGACAAGGGGGTAACAGTGGGGGCATTGTCTGAGGGAGATTTAGAGAGATGGCATTTGTGTTATCTTGATAGGTGATAATCATTTTATACACTTCAAAAGAACAGTACTAATAGCACTTAACAATAAATTTAAATTTGATAACACTGGAGAATTCGAAGAAAGAGTGCTTTCAGCTAAAATAGTCATAGTTTAAGTCCAGTTCTAACATACCATATTGGCATGAAAACTTCTTCATAAGAGTTTGTATTGGCTTTTAACATTTAGCCGCTATCAAGTCTTCATGTAAAATTACAAGCCATTTGGCTTAGCTTTGAGTGTGTGATTGTCTTCCATTACAGAGTGGTCACGGGAGACCTTACTGGAAGCCTGGATGGATAACCCTGTAGTATGTTGTGAGAAGTGTGGAGTAACTCCCCCCTCAACGCTTTTCAGCGATAAGCCACAAGTACAGGAAAGTCTGGCTAGCCCCTTGCCCAGCCCATCGCATGCGTCTGTGCACAGTGGTGATGTTGAGTGTAATATATGCACCACTGTGTTCCAGGCTGCTGATGAGCCTGTCCACATGACCTGCGCACACCAGTTTTGCAGGGACTGCTGGGAAAAGTGAGTCTTAGTTATGATTGGTCTGTGTGTTGTTGCTGTTTTTCAAATAAATTTTTCCCTTTTATTATTATTTTTTTTGTAAAGTGTATTCTTAAACAAGTAACTCAGCTATGAGATTTCTCAAAATTCTAAAGCAGTTTGCTTTGCCTGGTGATTGCTTTGAACTTTTGCAGTTACAAAATCCAGAATAAATTCAGAGCTGCTTGGTCTGTTCAGGTATCTGACCATGAAAATCCAGGAAGGGGATGCACATCATATCACATGCCCTGCATTTAACTGCCCTATGTTAGTTCCAGTGGAGATTATTGAGAATATTGTGTCACGTGATATGGCACTACGCTACCTCCAGTTTGATATCAAGGTAGGTTTTTATGTTGATATGCTGAGATTAAACACTTCAAGTTAAGCTGTAATTTGTTTTCATCCATGGTCACGATGAGGCAGATAGTATTTTCTGTAGCTATTAACAATTGTCAAAAGTCAATATTGGGAGATATCTTTGGACATGTTTTTACATAGGCATTTGTAGACAGCAACCCAGACATGAAATGGTGTCCATACCCTGGGTGTGGACGTGCAGTCAAGCTGCCTGAGCTGAGTGGACTGGCATCAAGTACCCCTCGTACAAGGAATACTTTACCCAGTGATACTTCTAGAAGCGTGGACTGTGGGGCTGCGCATTATTTTTGCTGGTCAGTAAAGATGTTGAAATTTTCTTTTATTCTGTTTTTCAGTTTCTTCTTTATTTTCTACTTAATAATAAGTTATGCTTGCTAGTTTATGGTCAGGGCTGACCGTGAAAGTTATTTGATCTTGTTCATACCCAGGTAAAATGATAAGAATAATCGTTCATCATTAGCATTTGTAAGATGGTCTAATCCTCCTTTGTATGTGTCTGAATAAAAGCTAACACTGAGAGGAAGTAATTGTAAAATCAAACTACTTTTGTCTCCTTTAGTTAACTGCAGAAAAAAGACCTTGTGAGTGCACATTCCTCAGAAGGAAGTCTCAGGGTAGCTACTGTATTGTGTTTCATGGGTTTCATTTTACACTATGCTGTATTTGCTGAATAAACTGGCATTCACATTTTCATTTCCCTTACTTCCCAAAGCATATTATAAAGTATGTGTAATGACTGCATTGTCGCCTATTTTCCACCTAGGGAATGCCAAGGAGAGGCTCATGAACCTTGTAGCTGCGAGAACTGGGTCAAGTGGCAGCAGAAAATCGCAGATATTAAGCCAGAAAAATGTGAGGCTCTCTGTTACTTTTATTATTATTTTCAAGTAGTTGGGGGAAAAAACATAAGGTCATTTAAAGTGGACCAACCTTTTGGCCGTTTAGCATGAGTAAAAACAGGAAAGGGAAAGGGTCTTACAACTGAAATCTGTCTACCAGATGAGGATAATGACAGGAAAAGCTTTAATAAATTTGATGTGGTGGGTGGGGAGCTGTTGCTTGGGTGTCCCCTTTTGTACCCCTCCCCCAAACAGTAGTGGGTACAGTACAGTTAGAGATCACTAATTGTAGGTTTCTCTTTACGTAATAATTTTAGCTGAACTGAATGCATTTTTACTTAGTTTGTGCATGCTTATGAGCCTTTTAATGCTTCAAAAACAAAATAATATAAAGTTTTATTGACAATAGTTGATTTTACTATATTGTAAAGGAGTTTGTGTGTGTGGTGTTTGTGTTGTGTGTGTGCAGTGAGTGGGACAGAAGAGGAGACAGAGATGGCAGCAAACTGTCTCTGGCTTGTGACCAACTCCAAGCCTTGTCCTAATTGCAAGTCCCCCATACAAAAAAATGAGGGCTGTAATCATATGAAGTGCTCTAAGGTACAAACAGTTTCCTTAATTACTCAGTTTACTCACTTCTTCAACTTGCACTATGCTCCCTCTCCCCCTCCCTCAACCCTTTCTGCCACAGTCCACAAGCACCAAATGTTACAGACTTTGTCCTGTGTAATTCTTTTTTACTAATCATAATTTGCAGTGCAAACATGACTTTTGCTGGGTGTGCCTTGAACAGTGGAAAAGGCACAATTCATCGACCGGTGGTTACTTTAAGTGTAACCGCTATGAAGTTGTAAAGAAAGTGGAGGAACAAGCCCAGCAAGTATTAACAGACGTAAGTGTAAACTCAGATTCTTGGATGGATTGTGCAAGTGTTTATTTCTCATTATCCAATCAAGAAGGGCCCATACCCCTACAAAGTTGGACAGGCTGTTGTGTAAATTTTTAATTTACCTTTTGTCTACCTTTGTAAATTATGAGGCCTCCAGGGTTGGAATTCATTAAGTCATATCTTTCCATTTTGTACATTTTCAAAAAATTCCATTTAAAAAAGGGAAAGAGATAATACTTCATGCACTCCAACCCTGAAGCTCTTATAAACTTACCAAGATAAAAAGAATTTTTAATTTACAAAATGGAAGGAGATAATTTCCTTTACACTGATATAAGTGTAAAAGGGGTTGATCACGCCGACAAACAGATTGCATATTTGCTTGCTTTAATTTCAGGCAGAAGAGAGAAATGCAAGAATGCAAGAGCTAAACAGATTTGTACATTACTACACTCGTTTCAAGAATCATGAAAACAGTTATAAGGCAAGTGCAGAGCAATGAGAATTGCAGACGTGCATATACCTTTTCATAGATTTGTGCATGCCTATGTATATGACAGTCTATATTCCTAAAAAATGTCGCTATACATATTTTTTTCTATGCACACTTGCTTGTTAGTCGTAGCATAGGCTTGCACAGATCTGAAAGGATGAAATGCTTAATCAAGATAAAGTGTTTCATCCTTCATGAGAAATCTTGTACAACTAAAAGACATGCAAAATCACATCCAAGTTTTGTGTTTATCCATCCACCTGCTCATTCCTTCCATTGATCAAAGATTATTCAGAGCATACAATCACCATATTTGTGTGCATCCAGGGTCATGTGCATAGTGGACAAATACATGCCTACATACACTTTTTCTCTGAAACTATCACCTGCTTAACACATTGAGTCTGGGCCTTGACTATTAATTCTGATCCTCAGGTAAGTTTGAATGTGAAGTATATTTGAAAAATCATAAAAAAAAGACACACAAAACGTGACAGGATGAGAAATTAAAATTATAGTCAAAGTTCAAAGTTAAGAAAAGAAACTCCGTACCCAACTCCAATCGGAAACTAGGGTAAATTAATAGCTATCTTTGCGTTACTATGGTTTTGAAAATAAAGGTACTTCCAAAGAAATTCAAATCTTCAAAGTATCATCTTCCTGTTCCTATGTTAAGGGATATAACTCTTTTCAAATGTGATTCTCATAGCTAATTGACTGGATTTCATCCATTTTTGTTTATATATATAGTTTGGAGTTTAAATTATTGAATAGGATGGACATGGGTGGGCATCCTGGACTTAATAGTTGCTGAAGGGGCCAGACATATTTGGACAGATGTCTGGCCTGGACTCAAAGAGTTAATGGTTTCTCCCTTTCTCCCACTCTTTCGCTCTCTCTCTCTTGTGACTGACATGGTATACATAATGATCTGCAGCTGGAGGAACCATTACTGCAGACAGCTAAGGACAAAATGATGAAACTGGCGGAAGCCGTCACCGATATAGGTTGGATATTCACTTAATAATCATTGGTGTATGATAAAAGTAGATAGAGCTTTAGCATATATAATAAGGATATGTTAAGCTTTTTTTAATATAAGCTTTGTTAAACAGGATAAGCTTCAGAGAAAGATTATGTGCAAATCATATCCTGAAAATGGATCATTTTTTTTTGCCTGTGTCTTTTTAATTACTACTATTTACATATTCCATAGATTAATGTATATAGAGAGAGTTATATGAACAATTTATAATGCTTTAGAAAAAATGAGCATGAACATCTAAAAGCCTAATGACAGGAATGTGCATATATGCTCACGAATAATATATGGGCATATAATATGAAAACACGTCTTTTATAATGTTCCTTGCTGCTATCATCATTAGAAGTGAGAACAATTTATCCTACAGCGTTTTATTATAAAGCACTACAGTTCCACAAATCTACTTTTTTCTAGTACTTTCTATGACATAACAAATGAAGACCCAAAGCACTTAAAAATAATTTGTAAGATGTAAAAATTAAAACAATTGTCAGATGTGAGGACAGTGAAAATCTAGAAGGATTTAAAGTCCTTATGTTTGCCTAGGAGAAATGAAAGAAAAAAATAATTTTACAATTGAAAAAAATATTCTGGTATACTACTGTTTATAAACACTGAAACTAAGATTTCATCTTGGAGAGGTTAGGCTCAAGGATTTTATGTCTAGGAGCTAAAGTCTGATGCTTGATATTGGGGAAGATGAAGAAATTTGTGTGCAAGCTTGTAGTTTTAAATTGTAACAATGGAATTATTTTGCCCTATTGCCCACAGCCACAGCCAATGCAGAGACCCAGTTTGTGGAGGATGCAGTTCGGCAGCTACTGAAGGCAAGAAGAGTTCTCAAGTGCTCCTACATTTATGGTTACTACCTTGATGGGCCTGGCTACAAAAAAATTGTTTTTGAATTTATGCAGGTATTGTGTTTTGTTACTTTGATATGCTCAACATTTTAGTAAGAAGAACTACAAAATATATACAACTTTCAAAACATTTGCTGAAATAAACTGCAATTGTGTGGTGCAATGCTTATCTCTTTGTAACTTGGTATGGCAGAATAGCAACATTTAATAAATAAATCTTTCTCTATTATTAGACTTTGTTTGTCACATGATAGACAGAACTGGAGGAGTGCACCGAGATCCTATCGCAAATGGTCAACCGCTTGTATTTGCGCACACCTAGAGCTCGCATCATCGAACAAGCCCGCAATGTTCAAAGGCGGCGTCTAGAATTTACAGGTGCAATCGCTAAAGGCCTGGTGCCTCCTGAAACACCCCCATCGATGAAGAAAGGCAAGCGTCGACGGAAGTATAGCATGGAGACAGAGGATGTGAGTAAATGGTTTATGTGCAGAAAAGAAAACCTCTGTTTGAATGAATAAGAAATAAATTTTAAACTGAGTTGATGGGTTTGCAATCTTTGCTGCAGGAGGATCTGCGCAAAGCCATCATGGCCTCTATACAAGAAGTTGATCCTGGTAACCCTTGGATTAAAGATGCCTCTGGTCGCCACACCAATGTTATGGCTCTTCTAGAATGGCCGATGGAAGATTCTGATGATTCAGATTCGGAAGTATCTGTTTCAGCACTGAGAGAATATGGTGAGTTGAAAGTGTTCATTGATCTTTCATGGTTTTTTTCAATTAAAGATCCATTATCATACGGACACAGCAATGTCACAACCATTGTGTTGATGTTACAACCTCTGGGGTGAGAAATGCTGCTCAGGATTTTGTTTCTTTTAGTAGACAATTGCCTATGTCTGGTTTTACACTGCAATGTTTTGGGTATTTGTATGTTGCTGGTTTTATTTGCAGGATTTGCACAAGTGAGTCTATAAATTTATCATGCAAAATAATGTCATCACCCCTGTCTAGTATGCCTCAAATAGTTTCAAAAACTTATTTTGGAAACTTTTGTTGTAAAAATGAAGGATTGACACATTATTGATTTATTCTGACAGGCAAGTGTCATCGTATAGGATGTAGTAGACCCAAAGCAGTGAACCCTCGCACACAGCAGATCCATGATTATTGTAGTCGGCGGTGTAAGCATCACCATGAGATGCTTGTCATGCAAGACTTAGAGCAACAGCAGGGTCAGTATCTTACTGAAGAGGTTAATGGAGCATTTTATCATGAAAAGCGCTTTATCAACTCGCATTCTCTTCTCTCCTACTCTTCTCTGTCTTTATTTATGTCTTTGTGTGTGTGTGCATGTTCTTGTGTATATACATGTATAAGATCATGAGAGTGAAAGGATATTTGTGTTGTCTTTATCATAAATACACAGAGATTTGTGTTGTCTGTGCTGTCTTTATCATAAATATACAGAGATTTCTTCTTCTTGTTCCTAATCACACCCCTGTGGAGCATAGGTTCACAATACAGAGATTTGTGTTGTCTTTATTGTAGAAGATATCCAAAGTTTTTTGTCCTAGGAATGTTGGTACAATAATGTCCTAAAACTAAAACATAATATAAACATAACTAAAACAAAGTATAAGCCCACAAAAGAAAATTCAAGGGGAATGTAATGAAATCTCAAGAATTCTTAGTGATACACAGAATACATCTTGTTTTAAATGAGATTGCCCTGGTAAGTTCATCCTTTCAAAACTTAATGGTAATCAGAGTAGTTTTTTGCCTCATGACAGAAGAGATCCCTGAAGTCATTCTTGATGAACACATGGACCTGCTGCGAGCTCTCGAGATGTCTCGACTCCAGTTCCTTCGAGACAAAGGCTTGCTGCATGAACCAGAGGATCAGAGGTAAAGAGGCTTTCATAGAGAATGTCTCCTCTGTCTTAAAACATGTTGTGTTTGGATAGGGTTAGGTGCTCTTAGTTCCAGAGATTAATCCCTCTTTCCAGTTTATTTTTAAAGAAGAAGCTAAAAAAATACAGGCCATCGAAGTTATGATAAGAATGTGAGAGGAATGAGGTCATAAAATATAATACAGTTCATGGGAAGAAATGGAATAACAACCATCAGTCTCAGTTTTTCAAATAATGATTTTGGTTATGCAAACAAACATTGTTTCTTTGAATATTTTTTTTCTGAAAACTATATAATTCTATGCTAAAAGTATGCAATGATTCAGCTCATGACTAAATACATTCAAACCTAATTAAAATGAAGTGGGGAGAGGAATGATCAACAATCGCAACAGCAACAACAACAGCAGCCCCAAATACAGGCATCTGGAAGTCGTCCAAGGTCTAACAGCTCTGCAGGAGAGGTGAAGAAACGGAGCCGAGGAATGACACCATTGGAGGAGCTCGACTTTGAACTGCAGCGAGTGCTGGAACTTACATCTTCCATCGCTCAGAGTATGCCACTTTTTTTTCTCCTACTTCCTTTTTCTGTTTCATATTTGCTTGTTCTGAAGATGCTGCAGTTTTCTATGATTTACTTCATTTTTAAAGCCATTTGTATAAAATTTGACTCAACAGCACTTTTTGTGAACAGCTTCAGGGGGTGAGACAGCTGCAGACATGATGGACCAGAGTAGCCGAGGCATCTACCTCAAACGCAAGTTCAGCCAGAGTCGCTTTGAGGAGAATGCATCTACCATCGTCACCCGTGTGCCTAACAAGAGTGTGGAGGATCTGTACCAGTCTGACAGCTGCTCCAAAACCAAAGCTAGTCCTGGTCAGAACGAAGGAAGCAGCTTGTCAGGTCACTTGGAATCAAGCCCAGGAGGGGAACATCCCAGTACCTCTTCATACTATTCCCCAGCATCTGCCTCCCCAGAAGGTGCATGCAGCATGTGGAGTGATGATCAGCGGGGGAAGCCTGCTGGAGGAGAGGGTGTTTCAGTAGAGGGAGGCATGTTTGGCTTGATAAAAGACCTTTCTGTATCTAACATTCATGCGGACGAGAGTGACAAAACAAGTGAGTTTCTTGCCAAAGATTTCCAAGCCCTCTTTCGACTGTGCAAAGGGAGTGGTGACATGAACACATCCAATGGAGACCCAGTCGGAGAAAAAGGCAGCTGTTCATTTCAGAAGGTCAGCCCTGGGTACTTACATCAGAGTACATTTAGCTTTAACCCTACATTGTCGCTTGATACCAGTGCAGGGTCTTCCAGCTCTACCATGTCATTCCTACCACCTGACCAGGAGTGTGATGCCAGTACGAATGCAGCACTCTTAGACCCTCACCTTCAGAACTGTGCCTCTTTGTATCAGGATGGTTCTTGGGGATCAAAAAGCTTTGATGGTAGCTCTGCAAGTTCTGGTGGGAGATACAAGCCTAAGAGCTCAAACATTAAAAACAAGAGTAATCACGACTTGGATGCCTCTGTCGCAGCTGCAGAAAGTGGCAGGCTAAAGCAAGAAAGGAAGTCAGGGACTTTGAGTGCACCTGTCATTGGTGCCAGCCTAAAAAAAAATCCAACTCGGTCTTCAGTGCCAGTGTTGTTGTCGCACAAACGCAGAGACGGAGCTGGTGAGGTGAAGGAACAACACATCTCACTGCTGGAGATGGCAGAGCATCTGTTACAGATGACAGCTGAGATGCGCTCCCACATGCAACTTCTTCACCATGATAAAGATGGAGCAAGTCCTAGCAGCTCAAGCGCTGATGTGTCCCCTGAATCGTCTCCCAGTTGTCACCCTTCTGGCTCCATCTGTTTGGAGTCTGATATGCCAGACCAGGTGCATCTACACTCCAGTGAAACTGGTCTGGTGCGTGGGATCTGTGATGACATTGGTTTAGCATCTGAGGAAACAGAAGGACCTTCAGCAGCCCCTCAAGGAGAAGGTGATAATGATGGTGGAATAGTTGAAGCAGCAGCATCTGCTTCTTTTGCTCAGTTTGTAATGGGAGATGAAGAAGATTCAGTACAGCTGAATGTGGTTGACAGCTCAGATTTCAATGATGATGATGATGATGAAGAAGGCAGTCACAGGGCCTCCTTCTTTGTTTAATGTGATATGGATCAGCTCCTTAGCTTTGTACAGTTAGTCTGTCTCCACCAGAGCATTTGTTTCTAGAGACTTATTTTGTTTTTCTTCTAAATTTTAAACAAAGAGCAGCTGTTTTTTTAAAATATATTTTCCCAATTGCTACATAGTCTTTTTTGGGTTTTTAAAATAAATTTTTTGTTCCTTTCTTTGTGACCTTTGCCCACTTGCTGCATTTTGGCAAGATTTTGATATCATGGTCAGAAATTAACTAAAACATGATGAGAAATGGAAGTAAATTCAACGTAAAGTATACCCCCTGCATGGGAATAATGAGATTAATATATTAGCATGCATTCAAGTTCACCTTTGAAGGCCGTTCCATCCAGAGAAGGTTTTTTTTTTTTTTGTAACGTTGAGCCACAAGAGTCAAAGCAGCAGTCCTGTTAAGCCTTCCAGTGATTTAGTGCCAGTGGTTTTTGCTTGCTGGTTTGTCTGCTGTGTTACAACTTAAATAGCAATGGTTTGTGTCCTATTGTTGTTTTCCATTCATTTATGATTATAAAGTGACTTTCATTAATGGTGAAATATTTGAAATAAGATTTTGTGTGTGTTATTTTTTTTTTTCCAGAAAGCTTATTGACACACTGGACCCATGCTATTTACTTTGTGATTCTGAATGTTATTGCATTAAGAAACTGAAAGTCACATGATGACTAATAGTTTAAGAAAATGTTCTTAGAACTGCACATGTTACATTTCTAAGGTCATTTTCAGGCATCAGTTTACTTAGAGTTTGTGTAAATCTTTTGAGAAGGCTATGTTCAAGACTTTGTGCATACCTTCAAGAGAGCATTCAAGTGTATTTGTATACATGTGGCAGTACTGACAGATTTGTTGAAGGATGAGGGATAAGAATAGTGAAGAGACTTCAATCCTTTTTAATGCAGGGTGCATTGTTGCAGTGCCTCTTGTATTTGCTAGAAACCTTAACATTTAGACCTTTTGAACATTTGCTCTTTATGTCACCATTGTATAGCTACGGAGAGCTTAGGATGACAGGAGGAAGGAAATGTTCATCAGTGTGCCAGTAACAAAAAATCTTGTAATTCCAACCGTACATTTTTGTCTGCCAGGCATTCATTTAACAGAAGACATCATGCAATGTGCAAGAAGCAACTGTTTGTTTTTTGTTTATCATTGCCATTTATCTTTTGTATTTAATATCTTAAACATGCAGTAAACATTGATAACATGTAGTAAAAATTAAGTAGACTTCATTTAAAGTAACTTAGTCAAAGAAATCAGCTAAAATATTTACTTTAGCCATTGAAAGTAATTAAGATCAAAAGAGAATGGAATATTTCAATTTTGCATTATTAGAAAATTGTGGACAATTATTCTGTCAGACCACAAAAATGGGAATTTTGGAAGAGTATGTGTTTTAAAGATGATAGAAATAGGTAAAGAAACCGCTCTTCAAAAAGGAATCATGGTAAAATCAAAGTATTCATAGGATATGCTCCCTTTGAAATTTCATTGCAACCAGCATGAATTGTTTGATAACAGAACCTACTTGAAGAAAATGTAATGGCAGAGAATATGTGTTGATACCAGTGATTAATAATGCGCAAGTTTAACTAGATTTAGTTCCTGCATGAAGCAAAGTATATCCAGAACAGTCATGAAATCAGCTAGCAATGCATCCATTGTCAATAGAATTCATTTTGATGAGCGATGACTACCAGTGAGTTCCCAGAAGTGCTTGATTTTGATGTTGCAGTGATGCTGCAGTAATACTAACATGTTATGCATGACGATGGCACCCAGGTTTTTCTCAATGGTCGTACTAATGTGGGTCAAAATTTGTGGCTGACATGTTGCAGCTGCTCAGTTGTTATGTGATGGGAACACTTTACGGATAGACTTTTGTTACTTTCTTCGGTGTTTGCCATATTTTACTTTGGAAGTTCCATCCTGGGGCTTTTTCTTTGTTCTAACATGTTTCCGAGGGTCACACTTTGTAGATACAAGATGACTCTGCTGGAATACATCACAACAAGATGGATATTTTGGCATTTGACTATTGCACTGAGGGAAACAGATCAGGGACATTTGCAGAGCAAATCTCTTTCATGGTTGTGGCAAATTTTATTTGTCAGTGGGGTGGGGCTGGGGGACCTTTGTGCTTTTCTCAAAATGTCATATAAACTCATGAAATATAACATCACATGTAAGCTCACTTGGAGAAGGCATCAAGAAGACTTTTCTCTCATTGTTTACAGCCTTTATCATATTTGCAAGATGATGATTCACTGTGTCAGCAGTGCTAACTCATCCATCGCTGTATCTGCCTGCTGGTGTCTGATTTGTTCTTTGTAATGGTTTGTGAAGATGGTGCCGCAGTAATTGGTCCCACAAAGCAGTGGGTGCCATTGTCAGTGACATGCTGGTCTTATCATTTTAGCTGGAAACAATTCCTACAACCCTCAAGCTTAGCTTTTGTGATGAAATATGTTTTGAAATTATGATCTGTTGTCAGGGATTTATGTCAGCAGATCTAGCTGAATTGGAAATGACCCCCCTTAAACTCACTGGTCCTAATTAATTGTCTTCACCAGAGTGTAATCTGCAACGGTTACCCAAGGCTGAAGCTATCCCAAGTTGACAGTGACCTTTGTGCCTGCTTTATGTATATATAATCCAGTAACTTAGTCAACGTTAACACCCATCTTTTAGCAGTATGTTTGAAAATCCTCTTTTTTATATGTAACAACACATTTAAATGATCTTCATGGATTGCGTTTTCAGCATTTTTTTTTTTTAATTTTAATTCTACTACAGCAGAAAAACCTTGTTGCCTTCACTCTGAACAATGGCCTTTAAAGTATTTCTATCCGCTTCCAGGAGGCTTGCATCACACAAAGAGAGTGCATCGGCGCACAAGCAAACCCAAGAAATCAAGTAACCTTCTTTTTCCTATCAAAACTCAGCAATCTGGCTTAAATGTGAATGTAGACTTGTTTTATGAGAAACAGTTAAACAACGTACCATGCATGTGCTTTTGACCTGGTGGTCCTCTTCTTAACTGGAACAAAATGTCTGTGATGTAGTCCTAAGAGGAGTTTTGAACCGCCGCCTTTTGCCGCTGTCTTTAGTGTAACAGTGGAATCAACATGTAAGTGATTCTTCCACTGAGTGGATCAGAGCTGGATACATTTTTGCTGAAATTATGAACAGGTGGTGCACTTAATGTAAAAATAAACCTGGCTTTTAAATGTAAAATTTGTTTGACTAGTATCCTGGGCTTCAGTTTCGAAAGAGAAAGTTAATATTGTACAACTAAGTGAAAGAACCATGTTTTCGCTCGTGGCAGAAAGAGTTTATGCATGTGTTTGTGAGTGGAGCGGATAGCGCAATGGCATCCGAACTCGTTCGCGCACTAGTTGGTTTTACTTCAGTGTGACGCATCGTACTTCTTTCCCAGTCAGTTGTGGAGTGGGTACCTGATTTCGAAAAGGACAAGATAAGGCAGCGAGAAAGAGAGAAGATGGGCAGCGCCCTAACAAAAGCTGACCCCAGTGAGTTGAGGACGAGCATCTCACCTCCTACGACTGTAGGAAAAAGTGTCAACAATTTAAGAAGGCCAACTGCCAAATGTAAGTTGTGAGCACAATTTCGAATAGAAAAACGAACCTACAGGCCACCTAGCTTAGACACAAAGAAGGCTGGTGCTGCTCGCCATGCTGTATCCTGCATGACTTGAAATACAAATTTTGTTTCAGATGTAGTGCAGGTGCTTATTACAGTAGCAGTTAGTCATGCAGGTGGTGAACAATGCTCCAGGGAGTGTAAGAAAGCAATGACTATCAAGCTGAAGAGGCAGTTCAAACAGGGGATGACATTTTATGCATCACGTGTTGCCATGTTGCCATTTCCTCGATCCAACAGTTCCAGCCGCCATGTCGACTCGTGTATTGATCACCCAAATGGCTTATTTCTGCCAAGCGAGGAACAAAATAAATCACCCTTGCTAAGCTTCTGCAATTAAGCTCGCGTTGGTGTGACGAAGAGACCCGTCAAATCGAGAAGCAGACGAACCATCCCGAAAGTAGACGTTGAATGTCATCACCATTAAATTATGGCCGAACAGGGGTGTCGGGTCGCAGTTTGTCTGTACGTACATCTGTCCGACTTTAGCAGTGTGTGTGTGTGTGGAGACCATTTCTGGCCCAGCAACCGAAAGGTAAAGGGCCTGTCCTTTTATTTCTTTAATTCATACATGTGTCTTTGCGTGAACCAACAGTTTGAAAATCGAAAAAACTTTTAAAAAAATAACGGAAGAAAGAAACGGTACTCCTTGAAAGCTAATTAAAACGCATCAAGCCAGCGGAACAGAAGTTAACAAGGATGCTTGACTAACAAATCGTTTCTAATGAACAACTAGAGGAGGATTTTCTACACTACCCGTCCAGCTGGTTGATGAGTGTACAGGGAAATAAATCTCATCGGTCCTGCCGGCAGACCATGGTTAATGAGCATTTCGCGGAGGGAAGTGAATGTTGTCGTAGCTGTTAACGTTGTCGAGAACACAATTACATGTTTCCCGCTTTCGACGACGAAACAGAAATCGCGGTCCTCCAACGGTTTTTAGAGGTCTGACAGATTAAGTTGAAGAATAAGAAATAAATGAAGATTATTATCAGCTGTCGTGTACGGGTCATGCATCCCTAGACTATGCAAACTGCCTGTGGTCCTTACCTACAGGAAACGAGACAAAATAACGGCGAAAACACTTTCCTGACATGAAGAATGGGTTTGCCATCTGAACCTGCGATGTGTAGGGGTAGCAGCACCACAAGAACTCACCAAAAGCTGAGGACAAGAGCTTTCTGTGCCAAGAATTTCTCTTGTCATTGGCAGTCCAATAATACAAGTTGGTGCTTACATCGACGCTGCGCAGGAATAAGCTTGATTCAAACGAAGAGATCAAACTGGCAATAAAGATATAAATTATATCTATGTATAAAGGAATATGTGGTTATATCGCAATAGCACTAGTAGTGTCAAGAGTTTAAAGTGTTCATTAACAGATTATAAGTCTGGTACAACGTAGCCCCACTTACCCTACTCTATGAATCAATCTTTCCCGAAAACATTGAACACAATAGCACTTCCGGTTTAAAATTTGATGCTTAGAACCACATGCGTCTACAACAGCGGGCAGACGACTGTTTATACGAAAAATACAAAACTTTCGATTTTGGCGAGAAACTGTACTCGCAAGATAATCTGGTGTTTGCCGATGATAACATTGGACAAAAAATATACTGCAATAAATGTTTATCCATTTGATAAATATGAAATACAATTTTTTTAATTAGCAATGCGCCGCCTCCAGTTTTAGAAGTTAAAGAAAAAGCCTCAGCACAAAATTATTAGTGTGTTTAGATTGGATTTCTTTTCTTTCCGGATGCAAAAGATTTGTGTGTCGATCAACAGCTGACATAGAGTTCATGCAAACTAAGAGCCATTTAGTAGATAGAAATAAGAAGGCCTCGGGGAAACTGGTTAAAAGGCCATTAAAGAGTGTGTTTGAACTTGCGTCTGGAAGAAATTAAACAAAAGTTCTTGAAGACTTCAGCAATATTGGAGTCTCGCAATTTCTGCAGGTCACAGCGACTTCGTGGGCTGGGCTTGTGTCCCTTCACCTTTAACTTCAACTTTAGGCTTGTTAATACAAGATTGTGATCACCATTTCTGCCCAGCTCTTAATCGACTGTGATGTGGACATCCTCTCGTGTCGCATCAAACAAACAAGAAGGTTCTCGGGCGTTCAAAGGAAAGTTGGCCGAGGATGACAAACAAGGCTTCCGCCTACGCAAGATTCTTATCAACGAGGATCAGCAGAAAATGTCAGGACAACGAGGGTCATCTGCTCTCGGATGATAGGGCTGGAAGAAGTCCTTATCTGGTAGACGGAGGATGGCAGCAACCTTTGAACTTAAAGCTGGGGACAAAAAAGAAATTCTTACAGAGAACCAGGATACGAACACAGACCCAGAGGACCTGCAAGTTCTATGGGAAGAGGTCGAACGGGCTACTAGGAGCCTGAGGGAGGAAAGCCCCCGGGTGTGGACAATGTTCCAGCGCAGTTGATCAAAGGTGGCGGCGAAGAGATAATGAGGGCTCTTCCCACACTGCAGGAAAATCTGCACAGAATGGAGAATGGAGCGACGGATCCAGGCGTTCTAAAATTTGAGGCGTGTTTCATGAGACCCCTGCTCTTAAAGGAAACTAAAGACAAACCTCCTTGTCCATGGAAACATCTGCTTCCTATCTTCAAGTGGCAGAAGCTGTCATGACATCTTATCAAAGATGCTCCTCCAAGGGTAAGTCGAAGGCCGTCGACGCCGTGAAAAACAACAAAAGCTGGGCGACGAACTGGAAGGAGTGGACCGACTGTCTACTAACGGACCCCAAGACCGGTCCCGCTGGCGGGCATTCACCTCTTCTGTGTCGCATTGTGTCTCCCCAACGACTGATACCTCTGGGAAGAGGAAATGAAGAGGAGGAGAAGGAAAGTGTAAATGAAGAGGCAATTATGTGTTTGACAACTTGTTGAGATGTGAGCGCTTGGAACCAATGACATTGGATGTACTGGTTCTGGTTCTGAAAAATGAACATTTTCTTGCCAACTTGTGGCCGAAGATTAGAACCTTCCACATACGGACTTCAAGATATGTGCTTTGACCTTTGCACTTTGGTGTTGCGCACACCGGCATTGATGACTAAAAACAATAAACGCTTTATGATTTATTTCTCGCCAGTTTGAGCTTATACGTCTGTTGTCGGATGTGGACATGTTTTGCAATTATTATAAACCTCATGTAAAATATCCCCAAAGTAAAATGTTTGAGAATTCGTCCTATTAATAGTGTTCTTTTTAGTTTTGTTCGCCTATGCTACATTATTTACCTTAACTGAAACCCTATTTAAAAAATATTCATTATTGTTTGCTAGCCTTATTCTTGTTGCTTAACTTGCTAGCCTTGTTGCTGTTCTTTTTTCAGCCTTGCCCAGGGTTGACTGGGCAACGAACAGTGTCACGGACCGTCCGCAGACACGCGCATTCTTTTCCACAAACCAAAATATCCTGATC
>SRHC01003313.1:168077-180715 GCA_004794325.1 Pomacea maculata | reverse complement strand
ATAATAATAATAATAATAATAATAATAATAATAATAATAATAATAATAAATTAAAGAAAATAATAATAAAAACAACTTGTACAGCACAGAATCCCATTCACACAGGAACATGCACATCACTAGAGGCACAAGTGAATGTCTCGTACCTGGAGGAACAGAGAGATGGACAACGATGAAGATGAGGTTCAAAAGACAGTGAAGACACAGAGATGAGAGAAGCAACAAGAAGTAATCAACAAAGAGATGTCAACAGGACAGACTAATCAAAGATATAAAGTGGGAGATAAAGAACTGGTTGTCGTAGACTGTACGAGCAGTAGTCAAAGACATACAAAGTGTTTGAATTCACACTTAAAAGAGTCAATGGTAGGTAAAATAGATAAAAGAGCAAAGGTCACTGTCAGTTTTGGTACATCAGGCAGAAAAAAACATGATTTTACATGATTTGTCCTTCATTGTGAGGAAATTAATGCGGAAAGAAACATTATTGGTCTTCATGTTCTGTGGAAATGGGAGAAACACTGTGTGGGGAGACTCGGCTCATCCCTTTTGTAAAGTCTGCCCCCTACCTTACCTATCTATTCCTCTTCGTGCATCAGGTTGCACACAAGGCCTCGACCAGAGTCCGTCACCGATGTCGATCAGCTGAAACCGCTCTAGGTGACCCCATGTCTCTAGGTGACCCCATGTCCAGCCCTTTCCCTTCATCTCCCTTTCCACTGTTCTTCTCCAAGTTTCCTGTGGGCGGCCTCGTTTTCTTCGGCCGTCTGGAGTCCATCGTAGGGCGACTGTGGAGAGGTCTGCTGTCTGCTGGCGGAGCACATGTCCAATCCATCGCCAACGCCTTCGTTGAACCTGCGTGGTGATGGACTCGGTGTCAGTTCTTCGGTGGAGTTCTTCGTTGGTGATGGTGTTTGGCCAAAAGATGTTAAGTATGCGCCTGAGGCATCTGTTTTGGAAGACATCAAGCTTGTTACTGATGGTTTTGGTCATCTTCCATGATTCTGATCCGTAAAGGAGGGTGCTGATCACATTTGACTTGAAGATTCTCAGCTTGATCTTCTGGCTGATGTTTGTTGCCTTCCATGTGCTCCTGAGTGAGGCGAAGGCGTGGCTGGCACCTCCGCATCCCCGGTGTTTGACATTTTGGACCCAAGATAGGTGAAACTGTCAACTTCCTCAATCTCTTCTCCATTTAGTTTGATGCTGTCTTGGACTCTGGCGTTCACTCTCATACTGTTAGTTTTATGTGTGCTGACCTTCAAGCCAAGGTTTCCAGCTGTTTCTGAGAAGACATTTGTTTGTTCCTGCATGTCTTGGTGGCGATGCGACAGCAGGGCAATGTCATCAGCAAAGTCCAAGTCTTCCAGCGTTGTGATAAACTGTCTGTGATTTAAACCTCTCGCCCTGATGACATTAACAATTTTCACAACTGCATCCACAACATGTTTCATGTCAAGCACACTGCTACATAGCGCTTCCTGGTGTAGTATGCAATGTAGAAATATCAGCTCCCTGGTCCAAGCGACCTCTGCAACACGGTCACCCAATCTCTTCAGTAGACCAACTTTCTTTCCTGTCAAAGATGGACAACCATCCGTAGTAATACATGTGTACTGACCATTTTCTGCCATGGTAATTGCATTGTATGCATGGCATTTTCCACACATTCAAAAATATCTTCTCCGGTAGTAGTGTCTTTCATTGATTCCATTGACAGCAATTCTTCTGTGATTTCAAAGTTTTCTGAAATGCCTCGTACAAAGATGAGCAACTGTACAGTGTCATCGATGTCAGTGCTTTCATCCAATGCCAAGGAAAACAGCTGAAATGAAGCAGAAGGTACCCGCCTTTTCAGTTGTGATGTCCGGTCTTCACCAATTGCTTCAATGCGGCGAACCCCAGTTCTTCTCGACAAACTGACTTCTTCAAACTTCTTTCTTTGTTCTGGACAGACATGGAGCATGCACTTGTTGACAAATTCACCATCACTGAACGATTTGCTGTGCTTGGCAGTGTTGTATGCGACCACAAACTGGCATGAGTAGCAGCTTTCTGGGCTACTTTGGTTTTTACGAATGCATTCTGCTGTTTTACAAGTTTTCTCTCCAGTTCTGTTGCTCTTGTTTGCCGGTCCGCTGCTGCTAAAGTCCTGCCATAGCCTGCCATAGTCCTGCCATAGCCTGTCATAGTACTGCCATAGCCTGTCATAGTACTGCCATAGCCTGTCATAGCCTGTCATAGTCCTGCCATAGCCTGTCATAGCCTGTCATAGTCCTGCCATAGCCTGTCATAGTACTGCCATAGCCTGTCATAGCCTGTCATAGTCCTGCCATAGCCTGTCATAGCCTGTCATAGCCTGTCATAGCCTGTCATAGTCCTGCCATAGTCTGTCATAGCCTGTCATAGCCTGCATGCTTCGTCGCATGATGGCGGCTACCGTTGTACTCTGTCAACATGGCAACACTTCCACTGCACAACAAACATACTGCTTTCTTGCCGACATCTGTGAGCAAGTACTCAGACATCCAATCTTTGTTGAATGTGCGACACTCGCTGTCAACTTTACGATTCTTGGCAAAATCCATGGTACAAATTTTACTGAACATTGTAAATCGAATTCTAACTGAAAACAAAGAATCAAAAAACAAAGAAACCAAAAACTAACAGTCACTATTACTCGACGCAGTAATTAGTAATTAGCAGTGGGAGATTGCGGCAGAATGTGGCCGCGGGCCACATTATCATGTACCACCACAAACAGTCTGCGGGCCAGTCAAAATCCCGTCGCGGGCCGGGTCTGACCCGCGGGCCTTAAGTTGCCCGTCCCTGAATTATACACGTCAATGTTAGATAAATACACTTTGTAGAGGTGAGGGTAAGGGTAAAGATACTATATGGATGTCAGTGTTAGGGGGAAGGGTACGTTATAGACATATTAGGATAAGGGTTAATATTTTGGACGATATTGAGCAAGTCCTACACAGAACTAGTCCAGACGTTCGTCAGCCAGTTCTTCCTCCGACTCCGTGGTGTCCAGCGCTTGAAGGACAATCTTCGACAGGTGGGTCACATGACCCAACCACACCAGCTTACGTCACTTGACTGTTGCAAGGTTCCAAGGTTGAAGGAGTGTCCTGTGAGTGTGGCGACCGTGCGTTGTACAAAGTCATTGGTTTTATGTTGTCCGTGTGAGACCCGGAGCAGCCTTCTCAGGCACTTGCTCTCAAATGCCTGGATTCTCCTCTTCTCACCAGAACACTCCTTTAAAGAGTAGCAGCTTTCTCTCTCACACACACACACACACCTCTCACAGGCAAGAAATGATCAATAATTTATCAGCTTTTCCAGGTAACAAATTGATTCAGTCTGAGACCCTGAACACCGATTCCAGACATAAAGGTGAGACACAGCGCGAGGCGTCAAGTTCCCCGGATTACCTGCATCCATTGAATGACAACACAGGGTGACGATGATGTTGGTGGATGTGTCATAGTGGCTGATGAATAGTCACACGACCTACACTGTGATGAAGGACTTTCAAGCTCTGATGTTGGATAAATACAGTGTGTTGGGTGTTTGGATGTGGGGGACAATGAGGGGCAGCCACCCCCTCGATACAGAAGGGAAGAACGTGAAGGTCGCTCCCCTGCCCCAACCCAAGTCGAGCATTTTCCTATGCCATTGAGTATTAAAAACACTTTTACAAAAGTGCATCTAACAATTGCTGTCAGTCTTTATGTTTTTTGTTTTTTGGAGTTTTGTGTTTTGGAGTGGGTGATGTTTCCCGACCACCAAACTTCTGAAGGTAGTCGGATATTATGCTAAACACCTTTGTCTCACGTTGACACACTTTTAACTGCAATTAAGTTTAAATGCTTTTTATTTTATGTAGTTCTTTTTTATGCATTTGTGTTCTCTTCCATTGCCAGCGGTCCGGTGGCGCAACGGTTAGCGCCTGTCACCACTGCAGTGAATGTTGTCGGCCCTGAGTTCATTTCTCGTCTCGGGCACGCTGTACTTTCTCTGCACGTGGCAACTGTTTACAGGGCTGGCTGCTTGCCGTGATGTAGCCTTAGTTGCTGACACGGTGTAAAACACCAATTCCCCCCCCCCCCCTCTCTTCCATTGCCTTTCACAACACACTTGGTGCCTTTACCTGTGTATGTTCCTTTACCCTTCATTAATCTGATTGATACATTCGGTAGCACTGTACTACACAGTGGATGTGACACATTCAGTAGCACTGTACTACACAGTGGATGTGACACATTCAGTAGCACTGTACTACACAGTGGATGTGACACATTCAGTAGCACTGTACTACACAGTTTACATATTTTTGTAAACCATTAAGATCGTAGAGATAAAATGTTACTGAACCGAAGAACATTAAATTTCAGGCGCAAAGGTCTCCTGGAGAAAAAGTAGCTTGTTAAATGTACCGAGACTTCCGGAATTCATTCTCAAACAGTCCCATCCAGAGAAAATCAAGAGAGTAGCATTTTTATCCTGGCCGCACCTCCTGCTGACGTCAGGGAGAAGGGGGCAGGTAGCTCCCCGTCTTCCAAAATGGCTTTGGAAGGAGGCGGCGACGAGCGTGCGGACCGAGACGAGGCTGCTGGACAGGACATGGTCGTGGGTAAGTTGCCTTCTGACGTTTGTTGTCCCCTGACCTGTCTGTGCAAGCGGTCAGATTGTCACGTCCGTCAGCATCACCTTGCAGCAAGACAAGCCTATCTCTTGTAACTGGTGAAGAAGCGAGTCTTGTATATTTGGAACAACGGCGCAACCCTAGCCTCTTTAGACCAACTGTTGAGTACTTGACTTCTTAGAAGGTGGGGGCAGGTCGTTGGCAACGCCCTCACCAAAGCCATGTCTCTGACTTGTTGATCCCCATTCAGTAAGGTCACGGGACTGTATTTCTTGTTTACCTTTCAGGCCTCATACGACACACGTTGAGGTGGAGTGGTGGGTAGCTATCACAGCGTGTCGGTGACAAAAGATTGTAGCGTGTACCTACTACAGTGAATTAGTCAGTATACTTATCACAGGGTATCTTGGTGGTGGTGTAGCGTGAGTTTCTTTACATTGCTGTATGTCTACACAAGGTGTGCACAGGCGTGTGTTTGCATACGTTTTGAGCGACTGCACGGCCACGACAACCTGCTAGTATCAGCCAAGTGGCCTACAGTGACGTCACACATTGAGAAATGGAAGTGTGTGCAAGTACATAATGTGCATTAAGGTTCCCCGTCCACCCACACATTCAGGCATGCACACCTATCCCCTACATGTTTTGACAGTTTTTGCAGTGCTGTGTTGTCCGGCTGTTATCGCGTATCGCCCTCGGCGTCGCCAGGTGCACGCTCGACACCGCTCGCACAGCCGCCACGAACACACACCCACTCGCTCAGCCACGCAGAAAAGAAAAGGTAACGAGGGATGTTAATAAGAGAAAATATCAGTGGGGGTAAAAGCCAACCAAACACAGCACTGTTATAGTTGTTGCCCCTGAGGCCTTAGGGCCTGACGTTAGATGTCGAGCACTGTGAACTCTGTTGACACTGTCTCCTTCACTTTCTGTGGCCTCACGCGACTCTCTTGCACTGACCACAACCACACTGTCTGTCCGATGTGCGCAGGGACCCTTTGCTGGTCCACAGTCCCAGCTGCCTCACTGACCACACGACGCAGGACCGAACGACGAAGATGACGGAACAAAAAAATGAAGGACGAAACGTAGAACGGTTGAGACTCCGCACCCGCAGGGGCGGAAAGGGCGAAGAAGAAGAGGTGACGAGATTAAAGAAAAGCAGCGACGACAAGAACTAGGACGAAGTTGACAAGATCACATGAAGAATGTAAGAAGTTATGATGAAAATAGATGACAAGGGCGACAAAGATGATAACACTGTCAAAACTGTCAAAAACGCGTACAAAAAAAAAAACCTGTGGAGAAAACAAAAGAACAACTGTCACTAGGTGGCCTCAGCATGGAAGCCTGCCTGCTCTTGCCTCAGTCTCTTGTCTAGGGCATTCTTCAGTCTCTCCAGGATGATTCTGGTCAGCACCTTGCTGGGGATGGACAGTCGAGTAGTCCCACGCCAAGTGCTGCACTGTGTCAGGACGCCTTTCTTGGGTAGCTTTACTAGGTAGCCGAGCTTCCAGTCTGGTAGAACTTGCTCCTGCTCCCGAATGCTTTGCAGCAGGGATGTAGCATCTCTGCTGCAGCTGTTGGGTCTGTATTGAGCGCCTTCCAGAATTCAAAGACTTGATGACTTTGATGATTTCTGCCTTGGTTGGTGGGTTGGTGTTTACTTGGAGCTGTTCGGCAGCTGGGCAATGTCCAAAGTAGCTGTTGGTGGTCGGTTAAGTATTTTATCAAAATGTTCCATCCAGCGAGATCTTTGTTGTGCATCCCCGGTGATGACGCTGCCATTCGTATCCTTTACTGGCCTCCATGCATGTGTGCTTTTCCTTCCTGACAGAATTAGTGTAATTTCGTATGGTCTCTTTGTGTTATTTGGCCCAGCTGCTTGTTCTCCCTCTTCTGCCATCCTGTGTGCGAACTGTTTCGTGTCGCCTCTTGCACTCATCACTTCTCAGTTTATCTCTCAGTACTTTGCTCTGAACTCTTCTTTTTCCTGCTGGTCTTGACATTGGTTGGTCTTCTGCTTCAGCTCTTTCCTTTTCTCTATCTTTTGCAAGGTCCCTAAAGTCAGCCATTCCTTGTGCTGTTTTCCTTTTTTTTCCTTTTCCTTTTTTATCTTCATGGTTGCCACAAGCAGGTGGTGGTCTGTGGCTACATCTGAACCTCGCTTTACTCTGACATCCAGCAGGCTCCTTCTAAACTGGCGATTAATGGTGATGTGATCGATCTGGTTTTCTGTATGTCCATCTGGTGAAGTCCAGGTGGATGTTGAAGAGTTCTAGAGTTGAATCTTGCTGACATGAGTTGTGGGGAGACTGGTTCCCATGCTATTAGTGCTCTTGCAGCCTCTGGTGTCATCAGTACTGCTACTCCTTGTGTGTGGTCATGGTCATGGTCTTCAAGTCCAGAGCAGATGATAGTCTCCCTGATGGGTCGGTGAGCTGGCTTCCCGAAGGGTTTCGTCAGCATGCGTTATGGCCCTTCAGAAGAGGGATCTTCCCGTCCAGGCTCTCGTTATGTTCGTGTTGCAGTTGCAGTTTCTGTAGCAGAGTGTTTTAAAGGGTGAAGTTTCTAGCCCCTTTGTCCCATATTTGTTCCGGCAGGTTACCCGGGATGGGGGTTTCCAGGCGGAGTTTCACTAACTATGCAGACACTATATGCATGGCTTGAAGGTTAGGATAAAGAACCTGACGATACTGATCAGCCAGACAACAAATTCACTGATTTATCAATTCAAAAATGGGAGAAGACTAGTCGTTCTAGTAACCAAGACAACAGCTGTCCTGCGCAGAATCCCACTCGCCCCGAGAAAGTGCATGGTCAGCATTTTTACACACGACACGAGGCATGAGCGCTCAACACACAGAGCGCACGAACGCTTGCTACCCTCGACACGTGATGTCTGAGTGCGGAACCCTTATTCAAACATCAGTACGTTGTCGTCAGCCACAAACACCAGTACATCGTCATTTTGATGAAAACATATTTTTAAAAAATGGTGTCAGCTGACACAGAAGTTGTATAGTTCTTTGTGACTGGACTTGTCTCTTTTGCCTGTGTCAGCAGCAAGGCCGGCCAGTAGTCTCGACGTGCTCATTGCACAGCTGGGGAGGCGGAACAGGTTCCAGTTCCTGATGCTGGCGATGTTGGCGACCAACTACATTCCCTTAGTGTTCAACCATGTCATCATGGCCTTCTATGGCACCTCCCCCACTCACCTTTGTCACATCACGTCTGCTGCTGCACCAGACAACGACACAATGCAGGGTCACAACGACAGCAGAAACATGTAGGTATACACGCACAGTTCTGTCCGTAGTAGAATCATGTAGGTAGAGCTAAGGTTAATAAAGTTAAGTCAAGGACCAGGGCTAGCGACCTGAATTGTGTGCGTGGTTAGTGTGTAAAGCTGTGTATGGCCAATGTGACTAGCTGTGTGTGTTTAGGGTGAACAGCTGTGCGTGGTTAGTGTGTACAGCTGTGTGTGGTTAGTGTGTACAGCTGTGTGTGTTTAGGGTGAACAGCTGTGTGTGTTTAGGGTGAACAGCTGTGCGTGGTTAGTGTGTACAGCTGTGTGTGTTTAGGGTGAACAGCTGTGCGTGGTTAGTGTGTACAGCTGTGTGTGTTTAGGGTGAACAGCTGTGCGTGGTTAGTGTGTACAGCTGTGTGTGCCAGTCTGGGAGTACGGTTTGATTGTATTCATCGTCTTGTTAATGCAATTTCAATCCCATGTTGTAGAAACGGCGTCAGTTATATTTTATGGCTGGTATAGTTGTTGACTTATGCTCCACGTATACACACAATATCTAATTAAAGTAAAGCTCACTCTCGCTGGTGAAAACCTTAGATTACTAATCGACATCCACTTCAAATGTTCAAAGAACATTAATCAGATCGGAGTCAAGTCACCAAAACTTCAAACTGCCAAATTTTATTTACCAAATCACTCTTACTCTAAAGTACAACAGTTACCACAAGTCTTCAATTCCTGACATCAAATCTTTCAAAGGCCACGAACTGGCCCGAGTATTCGGTGACCAACACATTAAATAAACACTCACAGTTCGTCACAACCCCTAACGTTCAGCGAACAACACTTTAAATAAACATTTCGTCACAATCCCTAATGTCCGCGGATTATTAATATCAGTGAATTTGTAAGGAGCTTGGACACAGCTCTTTTCCTAGCTAGAATGCCAGAAACAGGGACAGTAGGTAGAAAATATCCACGAAACGCGGACGAGGAAAACCAGGGTCCACGTAGCATGTGGTCGTAGGTGATTGTGGTCATCGAAGTGGGGGACACCTGGAGTCATTTTTGCTCCGCGAGGCAGCGTGGGCACAGAAGTCGGAGGTCATACCACGGACGTATAAACAAGTTTGTGTCACTGTGTCACGGAGAGACGGGCGGTGTCAGAAGTGAAATAGTGAGCCCATGGATGTGTATAGGTGGATTTCTGTCTGTCTGCCACGATCAACGCTTAGCCTCTTGCCAAGTTCTCCGCTGTTAGTCTCGGCGAGCCTAAACAAAAAATGTGACTAAACCGGAAGCTTTGTAGTATCATGCGTCGTTTAAAAAATCGTCTGCCAGCAATCCAGTAATGCCAGTTCGTAGTGAGCCGGACAGACAGTGAGCTTAATATACAGGCCGCGAAGACTAGTAATCACTCAAGCAGCCTTCGCCACCAGGGGTCGCATGAAGCTGACCACATACTAACCCTGGAGTAAAGTTTATCTCAAGATCGTTGAGTAGGTGAGCCTGCACGCTATTAACACGTCGTTTATCACTTTTATTCCTGCCACCACTTCTACGAAGACTTCCTAGATATGTTAAAAGTAAAGCATTAAACTATAAAATTAAAGCTGAGGTTACATTCATGTTATTATTGAGGAAGTATGATAATAAAACATTAACAATACTGAGATGTTATGTTGTCATTGGTTTTTAAACGTTGCCACGTGACACAGAGCTCGTCAGAGTCAAACAAAGCGACTCAGTTTTCCTGATGGTTGACTTGTTTTCTTCCAGCACATACAACAATATGACGGTGCTGGCGGAAACGCCGGTTGGCACGTGCAGCTCGCGCCTCTTTCTGGCGTCAGGCGACAACGTCACAGTCACGTGTCAACATGGGCGAGACAGGTGGGAGTACATGGCCATGTACGGAGAACACACCATCGTGTCAGAGGTCAGTCGTCGCAAGACCAATGACACAGTGAGGGGAGTAAACTGATGTTAGGTAAAGAGGGTTTTTTTCGGTTTTTACGGAGTGGCATCAGAGAGTGCATTCGCCTTTCATCGCAATAGCAATGCTGGGCGGGGTTATGTAAATAAATATGATGACCTTTTGCTTTCTGTATGTCACGTGACTCTTCCTGTCCAATCATGATATCACATTATTTTTTTTTAAGTCATGTGACTAAATTTAAAGCTCCACCCTGTTTGTGACGTCACACTGGTTGCATAAAGTGTCGACCGCTGGCTCCCCCATTTCACGCAGGTACATTATTTTGATTCTGTGTTCCCTCCCCCTCACAGTGGGATCTGGTTTGTGAGCGAAAGTCCCTCGGGAGCTTGGCCACCACTATCTACTTCTGCGGCGTCATGCTGGGTGGCATCCTGTTTGGTCACGTGGCTGACCACGTGGGCAGATTGCCCGTGATGCTGGGCACGCTGTACACCTCAGTGGCTGTGGGGGTGGGGCTGGCCTTTGTACCCACCTACCCAATCTTCGCCGTCCTCCGATTCGTGCAGGGAGTGCTGATGCAGGTGAGTCGCCCGCGATGTCCAGCAAAATGTTTTACCTGCGTTGGTAGGTTGTGGGCTTGTGTTGGTCGGAGGTACTGCGCGATGTGTGCCCTAAGCGTAGAGGTATTGCAAGGTATTCGTTATTATTTGTAGGAGTAGTTAAAGTATACAATGCATATTATAAAAGTCGCTGAAGTAGGTGGTCCTAGCATTGGTGGTTTTGGAGTGACATGGATTTTATGCCGTTAGAGGGATGCTGTTGATAGTGACACTGATTATGACAGTACACTTACAGTAATGCTGACAGTGACATGACACTCATAGTGATGCTGCTTTTTATGGAGTGGGGGTGGTCAGGCAGTTCACGGCCAAACAGATCTTCTGGAAGAAAAAAAGTCTGTTTTTCCGCAAGTATATTCTGGTGTAGTACTATACACGGTCACCTATACAAGACAGAAAGAAAATGGAAAAATAAGAAGAGGTAGTAACACTCACTCGTTTGACTAGCCCTTTTCTTTCTTTTCTTTCTCCACTCTGCCTTCATTCTGTAGGGCCTGCAGACGTCCACCTACATTGCTGCCATGGAGATGTTTGTTCCACGCCAGCGGCCAGCTGTGGGGGCGACCATGGAATGCACTTGGGGCGCCGCTGTTATGGTGCTGCCCGGTCTGGCCCGTCTGCTGCGCAACTGGCGCCACCTTCAGCTGGTCATCAGCGTGCCCAGCGCCCTCGTCGTCTTCTACATCTGGTGAGGCTGTCAGGCCATGTGTCTAACCTGCGCTACAAAGTACAGCACTGAGAACCAACTGCAGTACATGTTTTTCTACAATGCAGTATAACGGTCTTCAATTCCATGTACCGCACATTTAAAGGGTCTGTCTACTGGCAGAGGGGAAACCCAACCAATGGATGTAATCAGCTCGCATCTTTTTAGTAGAAAACATTAGATACGATTCAACTGCAAAAAAGGAGAAGCAAAACACAAATATGAAGATCAAATGCTGACAACCACATAGACGTATGACTACAACACAGACATAAAATTAAGGAGAGCTGATCCCCTCAGCCTGGTAGACGAAAGAACATAATTCTGATGAAGCATCATGAAGGCCAGCACTGTGACCGGCCTAATTATTATTTTAGTTTCTATTTGGCTGCATCCTTGACACGTAAGCATTCCCACCTTGTTTTCTGGACCTAATGGTTGCAAAAGCGCTTTCTGCCATGATGTTTGTCGTGTCAAGAACATTAGGAGATATTCCCACCGAGGCAATGATGATAATAAGTACAAGTCCAGTCCAATATTTACCTGACAATGTTTGTCATACCATGTAGCTCACCACTGACTGGGCTGCTGTAACTTTCTACAGCGCGTCTTTGACAAGGGCTGCGAATCTTTTTTGAAGCCTGCTTTTAACTAAGTAGAGCTGTATATCGTGCTGTAGTGTATCTTTGACTGACGAGGACTGTGGATCTTCCTACAGCGTGCTGCCGGAGTCCCTGCGCTGGCTGGTCCTCAATGGCCGCCTCGACAAGGCCGAAGCGCTGGCCCGGCATGTGGCCAAGGTCAACAAGATCCCCTTCCCCAAAGACGTCTGGCAGTTGGTGGAGAGGGAGGCTGCGACAGCAGCGGCATCCCCCCGAAGCAGGTACAACATTTGGCACCTGGTGCGCACACCTCACCTACGTCGGCGTTCACTCGTCCTCTTCTACCTTTGGTAAGTAATGGTAGCACTGTCACCACTGTCACCACTGTCACCACTGTCACCAGCTACACTCAGTGAGTACAGGGAGGGATTTGGACAGTCCGGGCTATGATGTCAGTACACTACACTACATGATTGTACCTACCTGTCCCTATCTAGGATGAATGACACTCACTGTTAATAAGCTTGAGCTAGCAGAAATGACTTTGCTCCTGTTTCAGGCTGTCCATCTCGACAGGTTACTATGGCCTGACATTTCAAGTCACATCGCTGCCTGGCAACATGTACCTGAATTTCTTCATCGGAGGACTAGTGGAGTTCATAGCTTATGCTGCCTCTGTGTTAATCATGAACAGGTGACTGTCTACAAACTTGGTAGAGGAGGGAAAACAGACACACTGAGGATAGGTGTGGTGAGACACAGTCAGACACTGGGAAGACTGAGTGACAGGGACAGACAGAGAGTAACAGTGATACAGACACAGGAAAGACAGAGAGTAACAGTGGTACAGACACAGGAAAGACAGAG